>JAVBHV010000028.1:60000-221880 GCA_033992175.1 Spiraea crenata | reverse complement strand
GGACGCGGTTTTGCAAGGGTCATATGAGGCAACACAACGCCCTGTGAAGAAGAAGAGAAAAAAGCAGAGTTAAGTATTTCCCGCTTCTGGAATCCCAATGTTCTGGGGTTCTTTCCATTTTTTTATTCTCTTACTAAAACTTAACTAGAGTTAAAAAGCAACTTGTCAAACTTTTGCAACAGAGACATGTGTCAACATAGGGGAGTTGGAACACTCGCGTGGAAGAACCAAGTTGGAACAGAAAAACCGTCCGTAGTGGAGGCGCTCAAACCGGGTCTCTACAAAATTCCAAGAAGTTCACAAAAAAATGACATGGAAGATGAAAAGCAGGGAACAAAGAAATGAAACACTGTGCAAAATATAAAGAGTCACTTTTCCGTTTAAAGCTATGACCGTTTTATGGCCACACAATGACCAACTTATGACCATAATATGTGCCTCATATTACCGGTTATGATCCTGCATGCATGTTACCTCTCTTGATCACCCATATATAAATAATGTTATAATGCTGAAAGTTGGTTTTGGCTTGTGGTCACTTGTATGCAATATGCACTGTCCCATTTCCTTCAGCAAATGTTATTGAATATTGATCATTTACTGTTAGAGTATTTTTACTGATGGAGTACTTGAAAGGCGCATTGGAATGGGATGCTGTTTGCTAAACGTTTGGAAGTCCAGAGCACTACTTAATTATTCAGCATCATCATTGCGAGACAGAAAAAAAAAACCTCTACAAGCTATTAACAAATCTTTTCTCAAGGCGATTGAAGAAAAACTGTCGTCCCCAACTCCCTTTTTTTGCCGCTATGGAGTCTATGTCTGTGATTCCTGAAGAAATTTGGTACGAAATTATGCTCAGGATTCCTGCCAAATTTTTGGTCCAATTCACCGCCGTATGCAAGTCATGGAACAATATGATCAACAGCCATGCCTTCATCGACACCCATCTCCGCCGCCAATCCGTTAATCGGCATCTACTCCTAATGAAGCCCTTCAGTGATAATTTGTACCGGGAGGATAGCACTACCCCTGCAACCGGTCTTGCTGAGTACATAAGCCCACCAGTTCTTCATGACATCGGACGTCGTTATGAAATGACGATGGGAGGAACTTGTAACGGGCTTATATGCAGTGCTCGTAGCTCAACCACGGGTGGCACCGCAGTTATTTGGAACCCGTCAGTTAGAAGGTATTTAATTTTGCCTGGGCCTGCTACTCTTCCTACCAGAGCACCCCAATTACAAGTTCATTCGCTTGTGTATGATTCTCTAACGAATGATTGTAAGGTCTTGAGAATTGTGCATTCGGCCGGCACTATAGATTCTGTTCAGATTTACTCCTTGCGCAGCGGCTCATGGAAAAGTCTATGTGCTACAACCGCTGGTTTCCCTGCTTATTGGGAATTTGTGTATTATTCCAAGTGGGTTTTCATGAATAACACTCTACATTGGGTTCAACCCCGCGGCGAACATCACCAAGAATATCTGATTGTGTTCTTTGATTTTGGTACTGAATCATTTGGTGAGATGGTGTTGCCTGAAGCTTTGCAGACAGTAAATTCATGTTGCTCGTTTTTCAAATACGAGGAGTCCCTTGCCTTCGTTAAGATTGATAATCAAGAGGATCGGTTGCAGCTTTGGGTCATGAAAGAGTACGGGGTTCAAGAATCGTGGGCAATAGTATTCGATGATATACCTCTACATCTAGGAACGGAATGTGTTACAGCTCATGGCTCTAAAGGTCAGGATGAATTGGTGTTGACCGTGTTTGGATACAAGATAACCACCGTGACAGTCAATGTGAAGACTAAAGAAGTGAAAGATCATGGAGTTCATGGAGGTTTTAACCCGTTAAAAATGGACCATGTTGTGGAAAGTCTTGTCTTATTTGATCACCCCAATGCTATCTCCTACTGAGTGACAAGTGCCCAACGCGTTCTTCAGCTTCAACACTTGCTGCCGATAAGGAGTGATGATTCCAATGTCTTCATCAGTCAAATTCCTTCCTGCAGTCAACCGCTGGGTAACCGCTACCAACTTACTTGCCTCATTTCGATTAAACCAGGATGGATGACTTCCTTCTCTCTCATCACAGCCTTGGATGCCAAATATTAGGACAAGAAATTCTTTGTGTCCGTAGAAGGCTTGAATCCAAAAATGTCTATCACATGTTCTTTTTGACCATCGTATGACTTTGCTGTTTACCTCGTGTATGACCATCTTATGACTCTGCTGTTTCTTTCATTTTTGTTAATCGATAGTGACGCACGTTTCCCTGGAAATGCATCTTGTTTTGGAAGTACTAGCGACATTTTAATGGACCAATAAATTGAACCCGCACAATTGGTATATCAAATTTGTGAGTGTTTCCAAGTACAACGCAATTAATAATGAATGGATTTCATCTGTTTTTATTACTTTGTTAGATGGATCGAAGTGCAGTTAAGCTCCTTGAGTCAATCTGCTGTACCTGCATATGCCTTGCAATTTAGAATCCCATGCAAGATAAGGCAGAGGTATATCAGCAAACATCATTTTGAGTATTGCTTGAGCTTATGTATTATGTCTGATGTCGTATGTATTGGTTCAGCTTCATACACACACTTAGCAGTGTTGTTGGAGCGTCATACGGCTTAGTTTTCTTCACTAATCTAATTTTTAGTTTAACCTGTGTATAACATGGTTATGACGCTTTTATGGCCACTTATGACCTTTGTGAGACCATCTTATGGCCGCGTAACCTGATTAGTGAACTGCGTATTCCTAGGGGTGCAAGTTGGATTGGAAATTTCAAGTCCGAATGGAAAAATTTCGATCCGATGCCAAAAATTTCCGAATCCGAAAAGTTCCAAAAAAAGTTGGACGGAAATTGGAACATACATTTTGAGCAAAGGTTGCCTCTATGTCTTTCGCAACGCTTTCTTGAGCAATGAGTTACCCTGTGCATGACTGTCAGTTGTTCGTTAAAGAACCGTCTGTTGTTATTTAAATAAGCATATCGTTAAAGAACACTCAGCTACTCCTTACAGAATAATTAGCAGTCCCTTAAAGACAACAAGCGAGGTAGTCAAAATGGAGGCCTATCATTAGGAGTCTATGCAGATGGTAGGGGAGTACACTGAATATCGTGTTTATTGCTGTTAGTTTGATGCATACATAAGAATCGAATGTTGGAGCAGGACACCGTTCAGATCATAAGGTGTTGGACTAATTTAAATTTAGAGGGGCAGTTTTTTATTTACCGGGGCACTTGCCTCGTTTACCGGGGCAGTTTTCTTATTCACCGGGCGACTTCCCTCATTTACCCGGTCAGTGTTCCAATTTAGCGGGGCACTGTTTCTAATGTACAGGGGCAATTTTCACATTCTGACCAGGACACTTCCTGCTGGATAAATTGTGCATATACACATAGGAATAAATTAAATAGAGTAATGGACGAGGAAGCAACGTACAAACAAGTGCAGCGGCATGTATCAATTCTTGATGCCGCCGCCAGTGGTGTTTTCTTCTTTTTCTCTTGTAATATAAGGTTACTCGTGGTCATACGATTGGTATACAGAGGTGAAACTTCGGTCATAAACCGGTGATAATAGGCCAGAAATGGTCATAGTAGAATCTAACTCAGGTCCTAACTTTTGGTTCAGAGTGTAGTCATACGCAGCGTCTGGCCATTTCCCACGATGACCAAAACCTGGTCATAACCCGGTCATCCACATACGTCAGACCCAGTTACTTATGCAAAAACAACAAAAATCTATCCAAAAGTCTATTTGCTAACGAAAACTTATTTGTTCATCACAAATAAACTATACATATGAAAATTAAACTGATTTAGTGCAATAAGCAAGTTCATCACAAACTGTCCGTACATACCAACATTAAAGTACATATATATATATATATATATATATATATATATATAGAACATTTTTCAAATTTTTTAAATGTTTACAATTTTCAAATATGTAAATTGCAGAAGCTATTTAAGCAAACTACCAAGACAATCTGTACAACGGATTTGTTCATTTACAATAGCATGTGTGTGCAACCATTTTCGAGTCATTTCTTTCTTTGTGGCCTCACAAATCGCTTCTGTGGTTGTTCTTGCTCTTCACTTTGTGCCCCATTACTTGAGTTCCAGCTGTTCTGGTGGTTGATTATCATGGATACCACCGATGCCCTCGTTTTACTTGTTTCCTCTGTCCCATGTGGCTTACCTGGAATTGGAGTGCCTTTGGCGAGCTCCTTCATGTAGTATATGATGTATAGACCACAATTTGTGCTGCACAACGATAAGCAGTAGTCTAGTTTAGGTTTTACAGGTTTACTTTTTATCGAAAAGGATAAATTTTAGGGTGCTTACGGTTTAGTTTGTTGGGGGCATTTCTCATCAATTCTAACTTCGAAATCTTGATACGCATCAATTCTTTTTAGATAATCAGTCGTCGAGTCCTGTTGTTGGGGGGAGCCCCTATCCATTATTGCCAATGTTTCTTCGCGCATCCAGTCCACGACATATTGTTTCTGCATGGGAGTGCATTTTATTAATCAAATAATTTACCCAGAAGTAAAATGGTTGAAATTGACTATTATTCGGAAGGGAATACGCAATACATACCACTTGACTTGCCATTTTGTAATGAATGTTTTCATCTGGGACAGCTCCTGCAGGGCCTCGGGATGAATTGTAGTGCACAAATTCTACTCGTTCTCTGTGGAAAACAAGCAGCGTGAAGTGGTCGTGGAAGCACAATGGGAAGAATATGTTTGCAGCGATGCCTAGCTGCGTTTTCAACATGGTCCGCATCACGTCTATCCTTTCTTTAAAATAAGTAGAGGATTTGTCCACAGTCCCCAGGTTGGCCTGTATTTTAGATTAGCAAAACCAACCAGTGTTAGTGTTTGAATTAACTTATGCATATACACATAAGTTATGCATACCGAGTCAATTTTCGCATTTTTACCAGGACACTTCATGCTGGATAACTTATGCATATACACATATGAAACAATAAAATAGATTCAGGGAGGAGGAAGCAACTTACAAACAAGTACGTTGGCATGTAACAATTCTTAATGCCGCCAGGGGTGTTTTCTTCCTTTTCTCGTGTAATATAGCAGAAAGCTTCAACAATGTTGGTCATTATTTGATTGTTCCCAAGACACCCCGTGATATCGGTCCTGACCACGTTTACTGGGCTGTTGTAGAATGGAGATGGTCCTGCAACCCAGTACATAGCCTCATCCGTACAATTCCAGAATCGGTTGAACTTGTCTCTCTCCTCCTGGCGCAAGTGCTTGAACCCAAAGCCACTCTCCCAACGAATGGGCTCTTTATTATTTGTGGCCTCAATTTGGATAGGAGGAATGGCCTTGGCCCCTGCCTCCCCCGCCTGAACAGCTTTGCAGCCCTCCTCTCTGCATATATCTTTCTTCTTTCTAACAACCCGCCGCTCCTTCACGTTCTCTTTTAGCCCCGACCTGATCTCTGCATCAGCACTTGTCTTCATTGCACCCTCTGTTGGTAATTCAATCAGTGTTTGTGCTGCAGCTTGCAATACAAGATCATTCCCATCGGAAGGCTCTTCCCTTTGTTGAACTTCAGAAGGAATAATGGCCTGGGAAGCTTCTTGCGATACAAGCTCAATAATATCGGAACCGGGCATGGTCTGCGCAGCGTCCGCTGCTGTTAGAGCCAAATTGCCAGGGGGCGTATCGAACTGCTCATCCATCCCCACATGTTTTTCACTTATGACAGAGTCATCAGCTCCTGTGGCATCTCTGTTTTCACGGCTTTGGGTTTGCGGGGGCGTATCTTGGTTGGCAGAAGCACTGTGTTCAGATTCAGCTCCCGGGGCATCTCTGTATTCAGGGCTTCGGCTTTGCTGCTGGGGCGTATCTTGGTTGGCAGCAGCAGGGGGTTCATCTTGTTGAGGTTGCAATTTGAACTGTTCGGACTCTTGATTCCTCATTTGCAGCTGCGCTTTCAGATGGGCATTCTCTTCCATCAGTTTGCTCATGCTCATCATATGCGATTCCATCCTTTTATGTTCAGCAGAACTTCGGTCCGCCAATATTTTCGCGCTTTGGTCCGCCATTATTTTCGTGAACTGCTCATAAAGTTTTTGACGCACCTTCTCAACCTTTTTGAGAGCATAATTCTTGCAGCATTGGTTGCCTGGCAGCGGAGGTGCATGTCTCGGTCTTTTTGTTGGTTTAAAATGAGGCTGAGTTTTCTTCATGTATTGCAACAAATCGTCTTCATCATAGATATCATCGCTGTCCGAGTGGGGTACTATGGCCCCTGGTCTATTCTTGGCTCCAATTCCACTGGTCTCCTTCAACTGTGGAAGACAAAACAAGTTAGAATACGGTAATGTTTGATTCGGTTGCAGGGACACTTCCTGCTTTCCCAGTAAGTGTTGGTGAAAAACATACAAAAGAAAAACTGAACTATGTAGGACTAGCACAGAAAATTTATGGTTACCAAATAAATGACTTACAAACTGTTTATTCAGAGTGCTTGCCACTTCATTTGAACGTTCAGAAACATGTGATCAAACTTACAAATTCAAACCTTGCCCGAGCAAGATAGTTGAAACTAACAATCTAAAAAATGTAATATGTGTTACTCAGAGATGACACATCTGTTCTTTATTTAATACATAGATGTCCGTTAACGAGTAATTAACCGTTCACTGACTTATCTTAGCATGACATCCTTAACGACCACAAAAGTGTTTGTTAAAGCCTACTCACTCACTTGTTTGTTGAAGACCAATCATAAAAATTGTGTAAACAAAATATATACATGCGAAAAATGGACATCTGTGTATACTGCAGTAATCAAGTTCATCACAAAAGCTCTCTACATAGCAACATACAAATTCGGTACGTAGCAAAAATCAAACCGCTTCAATTTTATACTTAGCAAAATGTAAACAGCTATAATTTTATAACATCAGCAGGTTACTGTAAATCAAACTAAGCTGTTCCTTACAGACTATACCTTGTGATTTACTTGGTGAAGAAATAAATAAATAAATTAAAACTGAACTATGTAGGATTAGCACAGAAACTTTATAGTAACCAAATAAATGACTTACAAACTGGTTATGCATAATCCTTTCCACCATCTCGTCAACGGGTTCATCACTCTCAGTCTCCTCCTCGTCATCATTGATCTTCTGCTTCTTCCTCCCCTTGCCCTTCCCCTTCCCTCTTGAATCTTGGATTGCCTGCGGCTCCTCATACCTGGACTGGTTTAACACAACATCATAATCTCTGATGTCAAAATCATCGGTCGCATTGTCCAACTGTGACATTGCACTCACAAACGTCAGCTAACAATAATCAAGCAATTATCAACTTATAAAGCACTTGTGTTTTAGTCACCGAACCCGTAGGCTTTGCCTAATAGGTTGCATTTCCTGTAATTTATTGTGAACCTCCTTCAGGTCGTATCTGGCTGCCCAAGGCACCACACCCTTGGCATCCAGGATTCGTGGAAACGTTCCCTTCCAATGCACGCATATCCAGTACTGAATTCAGAAGAACGACAATGTAAAATGTTATGAACGCACTAAAATGAAGGCACACTCGCTGGAAAGAACACATTTAGAGGAAAAAATAAAGAAAAGCACATATTACCAGCAAGAGTGGCGTGCAACCAGGAATTGGAAACTTCTTTTCGGTCTCTTGGAACTTTTTCGCGTACATGTGTACATTGCGCAGCAGCATATTGCGTATCGCCTTTGCCCAGTTGTACTTTTTTATCTCTTCTATCGAAGAGCACAGCCTGATCAGCTTCCAAGCTGCGTTATTCTTTGAGCCCGCCAAAAGGGCAGTGATCAGAAGGTAGAGTATGATCAAGCAGGCAGCTTCCTCATCCGCTACTTGCCTGTTTTCCTTCTGCAAGGCTGCCGTGATTGCGTTCTTAACGTCAACCATCGACGCTCGTTTCCTGGCTCTTCTGAAGTATTTCTCAATGAGCGGACAGGGAGGGTTCGTTCTTGTCCCCCCTGTAAATTTTTTCGGCACGTCTGCATCTCCACACCCTCTTATGCCGAGAATGTTCACAACGTCATCTACGGAAGGCCTACAATACCCATTCGCGAACTGGAAGCATTCCCTATCGATGCTGTATAACTCTGCCAAATCATATAGATCGCAATCCCTTTTTCTTGCTTTAGTCATCCTGCCCTCTAGGTATGCATTTATCAGTGCACTGAACGGGGTTGCGTTGATGTGTTCCATCACACCAACCCTCTTAGTGAGCAACGTTCTGTTGGTGTCAACCATCTTCCCAAACGTGAGCATGCTGCTAGGATGTTCATCTGGTTTTGGTTTGTCCACAGGCGCTTTCCTTTTCCTCTTTTGAGAGCCCTCTCCCAACGATGGGACCTTTGCCAATTCTTGGGTTTCTTGTGTTGGTGCTTCTTCACTTGTCATTTTTCCAGTATTAATATCTGTAAAAGCAGGTAAACCATCATTATCCTTAACGAAACATTTGGGATTTTCCATAATAGTTCATGTAACTTGCAGGGGCACTATTTGACCGGGCACTTCATTACTTTACCTGGGAAATCATTCATTTTTCGGGGACACTTATCGATCTTTACATATAAACCAAGCAAGAATTGCAGGGAGATGTTCTTACTTGAAAGCATTTTACATAGCAAGGTGCGAAAGTTTATGACTTGTTAAGGCCCACAGGAATTCAACATAATCAGTTTAGAGATTTTCAAGTGAGTAATTGCAGAATCAAACACTAATATCGAAACAACCGGAAAAGCAACAACAACAACGCCAACAACAACACCGAATTCATCACCACAAGTTTGGCGTAATTGAATTTTTAGGGTTTGTACCTGATGATTTTTTTTCAGGTGACGGTTTCCGTAGTTCTTGTAACGTCGGCGACGGCAGCGTTGCTTCTGGTAACGACGGCGAAGTTGACTGCGACGGCGACGACGACGGTGGGCTTTTCGTTTAAAAATGAGAGAGTGGGGGAGTGGAGAGGTGGGTCGTTTTCGAAATGCAGAGATCGGTGGTTTACTCGATGTATGGGTGTCAGAGGACCTTTCTTATTCGGCGTAGCATATATTATATCTTATTCATTGTTTCAAATTTCAAGTATATGATCATTGTTTCAACTTTCAAGTACTTGGCCGTCTACCCACTTATGACCTGTGTCAGCCTGCCTGACTAAATTTGTTCACTGATGTTATGTATTGCTGTACCCGCCTATGACCTGAATATGACCGGTTTTTTCACAACTATAACCCGCATATGACCACATTATGTTCTTATATTGATTTGCCTGGTTAAGGCCATTGTATGACCAGCCTTTGTTCTGATTATGACCACTGTATGACTTGTGTATTGCCTCTATGTCTTTCCAACAGCTGAATGTTCTGTAGGTTTGTCAATGGGAAAGGATTTCTTTGAAAATGTGGGATTCCAACCATTCTTATAGATTATGCTTACAAAATATTCAATTTGTAATAAGCATATGCACCACTGCTGACCATGTGGATAATCTTGAAAAATCCATTCGATTATTGTAGGAGTCAGTTGATGTGTTCAATTTAAAATCCTCTACATTTGTTTTTCCATGCATTTGGTGCATTTGCTGAGGTGTCAACCATCAACCGCTACAAGCATTTTTTTAAAGAAACTTACCCTCCTAATCCAACCGCTACAAGTATGACACCTCAGCAAATGCACCAAATGCATGAATAAGCAAATATGGCGGCTCGTGGCACACAGATCCGTCTTGTCCGAGAAAAAACCTAACCTCCCTTCTGTCGGAAAGCCGTGTTTAATTTGAATTCCATTGATTCAAATCGAACCGCCAATTCCTCTTTTCATCCGCAAAACATCTTTACTCACCTTCGCCTCTCTTCGGCCGGAAATTTGTCTTTCCTTCGAATTCTTGGAGTCCGATTGAAAGTTGTGTTGTGTTTGCGTTACAGCCGCCCTTCGAACCGGAAATAGTCGCAACGCCGAGAGCAAACACAAGAGTGGTCAACCCCGCCGTTTTTTTCCGGGTAAGGTTCGTAATTGTGTTAGTTGACACTCCAGATTGACTACAGAGTTCCTTCTTTCTGGGTTTTTGTTGTAATTTGTTTCTCCACTCCAGTGGCGGATTTACAGGGGGTCCTTAGGGGTCCTAGGACCCCTTAGACTTGGAGAAAACCCCTAAGAATTTTTCACTTGCACCCCTGAGATTGAGAGAGAGATCCGGCCGGTGAGAGACGTTTCGGTGTTGTTGTGAGGAAGAAGACGTTTCTGTGTTGTTGTGAGCCTTCTCTCCTCTCAAATTCTCTTGCTCTTCCAAATTCTAATAACCCCTAAATTCCCAAAATTCCCAAAACCCAACTCATAATCTCAACCCCTCAATCTTCAATTCGACAATTCTCACTCATTTTCGGATTGGGTGTGGAAAGAGGGCATCACCAACTTAGTTTTCTTCTCTAATTTGGCAATCTTTTTCTTCATGGTAGTATGGTACATATATTCCATTTCCATACGAAATTATTTAATGATTGGGTTGTTGTGTTCATTGATAATTGATTAAGATTTTACTTGTTCTTTGATTAAATTAATGTGTAGACAATATCAAATTATTTAATTTGGTTGGGTTGTTGTTTTGTTCATTACTTAGTAATATAGTTTTATTTGCTTATTGATAGACAATATTAAATTGTTTAAATGATTGGGTTGTTGTTGTGTTGAATATCTAGTAACATAGTTTTGTTTTGTTTCTTGATGAATTGATGTGTAGAATTATATTACGGTACTTTAAGAAAGTTCGTAGAGAGGAAACTTCGATTAATCCGGATAGTACAAGTTCAAAAGAGAGTGAGTTAGATGAAGTTCTATCTAATCTTGAGGCAGATCCTGGATTGAGGACTCCAATAACGGATTACAGTCCTACCATTCGCAGTGAAATTCGTAGAGCATATTTGCTAAAATGACCTTTTCAACCTAGAAAGCATAAATTCCCGATCACGGTTCAGTCAGGGCATAATAGGAATTTCAATGATAAATGGTTTGATGAGTTTGATTGGTTGGAGTATAGTATCTCTAAGGATGCCGGATTTTGTCTTCATTACTATCTTTTCAAAGTAAATTCTCATCATAATTGTTTCAAAGAAAATTACAGTACTTTATATGCTGACCCCTCAAGCTTTTCGTTCTGGATCCGCCACTGCTCCACTCGTCGAATTTTTTATATGTGGCCTTTCACTGTTTCCATGGAGGAATCAAATGGGTTTTTGTTTCAACTCCGATTCTCATTAGGAGCTCTGCTTTTCGGTTGAGATAGTTGCTTTTTGCTTCATCTCAGATATTGGGGATTAGGGATTGTGGTTGGAATAGTTTTGATTTGTGATTAGCTGCACTTTTTTTATGATTCATCGGTTGAAATAGGGGGTTGGAACGGATATACTAAACCCAAGGACACCTTTGGGTTGGAGATGAAATGCATTGATTATTATGTGTGTTGGAAACACTGACAAATACCAAATAGCATTTCTGCAGGTTCAATTTATTGGTCTACCAAAATGGCGCTACTGATTCCAAAAGAAGATGCATTTCCAGCCAAACTTGCGTCACTATCGAGGATCTGTGTGTTAGCACCCAAGATTCGAAAAAAATTGAATGCTGACCAGTTACAAAAGTTTCGTAGCACTGCAGTGGGACACCTGCTTGACATCGATGAAAGCCTGAACTGGCAGAGTGTGATCGTCCAAGGTTTATTGTTAAGGAAGGTAGACTGCTCTGAGGTAGCCAACATTAACACTTCTTGGTCTAGCTTTCTGGTTGGGGAACGTATCTTACAGTTCACAAAGGAGCAGTTCGCAGTTATAACCGGGCTAAATTTCGGTGATCTACCAGGAGAAAGCGAACTCACGCCTGCGAACACCCCTTTGTTGGCCACATATGCCGGTGGGTCAAAGGCAAACCTTGAAGATAAATTTGATGAATGCTCTAATGAGAGTGACACCTTCAAACTTGCTCTGGTGATGTTTGTGGAGTGTTGCCTCTTAGGTGGTGAAGGTAACAGTTTGACAAACGCCCAGTATTTCCATCTTGTGGAGGACTTGGAAAAGTTTAATGACTACCCTTGGGGCAGTGTCGTATACGAGAGAACCAATTCAAGCATTTATAGGGCATGGAGGCCTGAATTAAAGAGGACAAAGATTCCTGTGCGGCCAGCACAGAGGACTAAAACTATATTTAAGAAACCATCGCGGAAGACGCCCGTTTTCCACCTTCAAGGTTTCCCCTTCGCCTTACAGGTAATCCACTGGAAATGTGGTTTTCATTTCCCCAATAATCAACCAAATGCTGTCTTTGATATACTAAGTTCATGAATTGCATGACTTGTGCAGGTTTGGGCGTATGAAACATTTGGCACGTTGAAAGAAAATGGCCTCTGTCACTTGCAAGATGGTGCTGCGTTTCCAAGAATTAGAAGGTGGCGAAGTGGAAGTAAACCAATTTTCACCAAAGTAATGGAGGATTTGTATGCGAACAGAAGGGTTCGTGATCCTTTCCCACATCGCTGTTTACATCCTTGTTGTTTACAGAAAGTTGCTATTTCTTGTTGTGCTTTATAGCCAGCCTAGCGTTTGCCATCCAATGTTTATTTATTGTGTTTTTTGATGTACTGCATCAATGTGAACCAAGACTTTAGCACAGCATAATGGGCTGTTCTGCAACGCACTGTAACGTATTCGTTAACCAATAGTCGGCTGTTCTATAACCAACAGAAGAATGTTATTTACCACACACACAGCTATGCTTTACACATAGGAAGCTATGCTAACATTTGATTCCCGTTTCAGGCCATTAGCACAATAATCACTCCATCAGAAGAGGAGATGCAAAAGCTAAAGTGGAACTTCCCCCCCCCCCCCCCCCCCCTCCGGCGGATTTAGAAGATTGCGAACATGGTAGGGCAATTGCAAAAGCATCTACCGGTAGCGTCGGTCAGCATGTGTGTTTGGAGGACACAATTCAGGGCCTCCTGAAAGACATGAAGGAAATTAGGGAACAGAACTCCCTACTGAGGGAAGATAACCGGGCCTTGAAAGAGCGGCTGGAGAGGTGTGAACAGAAAATCCAGCAAGACATGGACTGTATGAAGGACTCCCAATCAACTATGCAGAATTTTGTTCTTAAGTTTGCGATGGAGGTTGGATGGAAACATACTTCCAAGTCAAGATCAGGCGCTGATGACAACTGTGGACCATCAACGGATGCTGAGTTTGTCAACCAAGACCGTTGCTATTCCCCCAAGAGAGGGAGAAGTAACAAGAGCTGGGACAGTGGTGATGGTCTATTTGGGTCGCATAGCGAGGCCCTTGGCTTTCGGGGTAGGCAGTCTGCAGTTCCCTCTTTTGTCACCGAGCCTCCACTCTATGTGCCTTTTACTGCATTCCGTCCATATGACGCAGTCAAGCGGTCCTCTGTTCAGCTGCATGATCTTCCACAAAGTTTGTTGATGCCAGACGATGTCAATAAGGACGAGCCAGTCAGCTCACCACCTGCGCAACCACAATCTCGCCCTCCTGCGCCTTCAATTTCCCCACTTATGAAAGCTCCTTTTCTCACCAGCTCCAGGTCGGAGGCTAAAGTTGCGACCAAGATATGCAAGCGTCTATATTCTTATCTTGCGGAGTTGCCAAAAGGGGTTGCACAACCCCAAGTTGTATCCGAGTTGCAGGAAGATGGCACAATCCAAGTTTGGGGGAGTAGCTCCAAATTGGAGAAGGGTCCGCGAAAGCGAATGTTGTCCACAGTGCTCCGGTCTCCGTATATCAACACAGAGAAACCATGTCAATTAAGCTCGTTTGTATTCGACCCTTGTTCGGCCATTCCCGTCGAGGATTTGGAAAAGCTGTCTCATTTGACGACGCTTTTCACAGACCAAACGTAAGTCTATCTCATAACCTACCTCAGTCGATGAATTTATCTACTGTTTTGTATACTCGAAATGTGACTACATTTTCAAATATTTACTACCAGGACTGTGATGGACTTAGACTACTGTGCCGTGCCGCCAACTTTTTTCAGGGTGCTCCTACAACCCAATGGGTGGCTGAAGGACGATGTAAGTAATAATCATTTTTTGTTAATGGTGTTTGAGTTCCAAGAAAATGTTTCCACGGTTGGCGTCCCATCCAACCCCTCATTCGCAATGAATATTTTGTTGCAGAACATGGATTTCGGATTGTTCCTACTTCGGAAACGCCAGTCAATGTACGAAGCAGATGTGGGAATGCGGTGGACAACGACAAATGCGTATTTCTCGGTAAATAACCAGGGGGCTTTCGCACAGTTCTTTCTGTTTTATTATTGAGTTCCAACAATGTGATGCCCCTTTACTTTTCACTTTCATGCATACTCTAAAGCCTCCATGTTGTCTTTTATCGACATTACCTACTAAGATTTGGTATTGGTACCCCACATGCACTAATCACTTCCTCTACATACTGTATCAGGCTTATTTGGCACCCGAAGGACCTGTTGGGCCTCGGACAAGGAATCGCGGTCCAAAACCAGGTGCCCCCAAACAGGAGCAAATTGAGAGGTTCATCCTGGGCGCGAACAAGGTGCCTTACGCCCGGCCATGGTCTGAGGTGCAGACTGTGTACAATGTGCACAACATTGGAAATACACACTGGATTGCGGTCGCGCTTCATTTGGATCGTCAAGCAATCACGGTGTACGACTCCATGCCATCCCTATATGAAAAAAGCTTGCATGATGAATTACGACCTTATTCGGAAGAGCTTCCCAAGATATTGAGTGCTATGGGTTTCTATGACTCGTACAATCATGCCGAGGTGGATACAGAAAAGGCGAAGAAGTGCAAATTGTGGCCGATAACCCGCTGTCCTGAGGTGCCCGTACAACCTGACGGGTATGTGCATATTGTTTCTATTTCTTAATCCACCATGAGTTTGAGCATTGTGGTTATGTTTACAGAAGCATCATTCACACTACATGACCGGTGGTTAATGTCCAATGTGCAGGGATGCATGCGGTATATTTGCGTTGAAGGCAATTGAGTGTTCCAGTGCCGGATGCCCGATGCCCCCCGACATGGCCTCCAACATTTGTTTTTACCGTTTGCGGTTGGCATCGGAGTGTATGCAGGCCGCGGGCTATTAAGAGGTCCACCTTCTTTCTGAGTACATTAGAGTGTATCATCTGCAGCTGTATGATAGGTGGATTTAATATGATTGTGTTGAACTTCATTTTCTACTCCATTGTACTCGGTTGGCGATGTTTTCATCACTGAATATAATATGATTGTGTTGGTCAACTACCATGGCAACAAGAAGGCCATATGTAGAACATGTTCATGTACTCGAATAACAATCACTTGATCACTAAAGAATAGGGTGCTGTTCTGTAGTGAAAGACCAGGTTTTTTTCCAAAGAATGGTCACTGTTCCGTACAGAACACTCATCTGTCCCTTCAGCCAACCAAATGGTACATCAACTTAAAAACGGTTCCGATCAGTTTCGCGTCATACAGATGTCCAACAACTGTGCTCAGATAGGTTATAATCTCTATTAATAAAGCAGATTCCCCCAAAACGGTTGAAATGGTGACGTTTAAGGGAAACTCGGAATTGCCCCTAAATACAAAGAACAATGTAAATGGCAGTTGGTGGGAAAATGGGGGCAAAACGGTCAATGTGGCGCACACTTCCTTTTCCTCCGACAGTTCAGCCGCTTCCTTCCCACACACAAACGCCAAATCGCTCTCTGTCGCCTACAGTTTATCACACGTTCTATAATCGGCAAAGTGGGTTCAAAATTCCTTCCACGCTCGAATTCTCAATATCTGATTGCAGTTGCTGATTCCCCGGGTCTCATTGTATCCCCGTGTCGGATACGGGATTCGGCACTTTGGTGCCGTATCCGTGCAACACAGGGAATCACAATAGGAAAAGATGCAAGGCTGTTATAGGATCTTGAACTTCATGATTGTTGATAATTTTTTTAGTTCCAGCATTTGAGTCCCCACAATTTTACCGGGGCACTGTCCCATTTCACCGGGGTACTTCCCCATTTTACCGGGGTACTCTTCATTTTGCAGGAACCTTTTTCAGTTTTGTAATTTTGTCCTCCTTTCTGGTTATATCATATAGGCCGGATGCTTATTGACTTGATTACTATTATATAGCAATTACAAATGAAATCTTGTTGCGTAAGTTTCGTGATTTTAAGTTTGGTTTGTATGGTCTTCTATGTTTACCGGGACAGTGTCCACATTTACCGGGACACTTGCCCCATTTTGCAGGGACCATTGGCTAGATTTTGCAGGAGCACTTCCTGAATTTGCATAAGTAAATATGGAATGTAAAGTTCAAGCACCAGACTTACTTTACTGATTAGATAACATTAATTTTTAGTACAAAATCATCAGGCTGAACGATTACACAAAACGAATATGATCACCGTTGTTGATTCCATTCTGCTCGAGGGTTTTGTGTTCAGACAACCTGCTTCCAGTAGCCGCGTGGTAGTATACATACGTTCGCCGAACTATACCCACACGTTCGCACAGTTGAGTGACGGCTTCTTTCCACCTTCTAGTTTTCCTCAGGGACGCACGTATATTCGGAATTTCAGGGTCCTACAGATGAAAATACATTAAAGGAATATTTAACAAATATAATCTTTTGTACGAGTGAAAACATGAAATCAATATTGAAAATAAAAGGTTTTCACCATTTCAAAAGAGCACGTAATGGTGATTTTCTCGTTGTATCCACTGCCAGCCATTCTTTGATTTGGATTTTATCTTCAGTGTGTTTGCTGTGTGTTTTGGTTGTGAAGTGGTAAGTAATAGCCATAAGCTAAGTAAAAGATAATGTTTCGTAGTTATTCATGAAACAGCAATCAGTCATTGTAAACACCAGGATAAAAATCAAATAACAGCAGCCAAACCAAATAAAAGAATTACGCTTTACACATTTGTTAGAGAAAACAAACTTCTTCTATCCCAGTGCACGAACAACGTTGCGAGCCCCATTATGAAATACAAGGACACAAAAAGAAATCAAACTTGTAAGTAAAGTTTGATCCAGAATCAGTCTTTAGGTGTGAAGTTGCAAGAGTGACAACAAGCTGACCGCAAGAAATGCGATTAGGAATCGAGCACTTACTTGATTATGCCCGCAAGCTGATTGAGTTTGAGAAAAGTTGAGTTGTTCGTTTTCCGGTTGGGGTCTCAAAATTCCGGTGGCTCGTAAGGAGGAGTCTACAATATTCAAACCAACAATTATACATTCCAACAATCTGACAATAAGCATACACATAAATCAAACCAACAATCCATTCCATCAATTGAAATTTAGGGATTTAGGGATTGCATACTTGGAATTCAAACCCAATTCACTTCTCACAGCTCAAGGATTGAATAAGAAACAAAAGAAACAAAACCCAATTCATAACTTACCTTGACAGAAGACAGCGGCTGGCCTGGCGAGAGCGACGACAACTGGAGACGGAAGGAAACGACGAGATGCATAAAAGAAACGCCGCTGCTCCCCGCCCAGCTGCAAACGACATGTCGCTTGAAGGAAACGACGTGTTGCTTCTCGGAGAACAAAACGCGCCGTTTCTTTTAAGAAGAAACGCGCCGTTTTGATGCTGGTCTGTTCGTCGTCCTCAACCTCAAGCCTCGGCAACTGCAGAGAGGCGCGCCGCTCGGTTGGGGGCGAGCTTTCCGGCGCGGTCCAGAGGGGCGAATCCGCTCCCAGCCCAAATTTGGTTGGTCATGAACTTCATTGGTTGGTTATTGATTAACTCACAAATTTGGTTGGTTAATTAGTTAACCATAAATTCAACCTACAACTTCCCACCAAACTCGTCATATTTGACTATTGAAGCCAATTAGTTCCAATAAATGGCCTTTTTCGTATTTATTTAGTCAGTGCCATGAAGATTGGGTTTTGTTTTTGGTGCTTTGACCAAGTTCCCATTTACCGGGATAGTTCCCATTTTACCGGGTCAATTTCCAACTCTACCGAGGTAGTTCGTTATTTTACCGGGACAATGTGGACGGGTCATCTTCATCTCAACGGCTGAGAATAAAAATATGGTACTAACTTGAAATTGTCACCCTCTTACGCACAGTATGACCATCGTATGACCTTAATATACCCACATAGTTTATATTATGTCTTATTTATTGGTATACCCTTGACTGACCGTTGTATGACCATCTTATAACAACAGTATTACCACTTTATGACCATCCTATGACCTTAAGCCCAAAGTCCAATTTTGCTGCGCTGTAACTCCCCGGTGCGGACCCAACTTGAAGCTCGGTCTTCGCTGGTGCATTCGTATTGATGCACTATACAACTTTCATGAAGGACTCTTCCCCAAGTTACAACCTCTGTTTTGGTAAATCATTACATTCAAGTAACGTAATTACTATTCGAGTCCTCCGGGGAAGTTTTAGGGCTCGTTCTAATGAGCACAGGGAATCAGACCGCACCTTGAGTTCATTTTGGAAGAAAAAGTTAACATCCTTGAGTGCACGAACAACCCGAATACCACAAAATCAAAAGACAAATAACACCAATTAATCATAGGAAAAATAAACTGATTTATTGCAATAATCAAGTTCATCACAAGCTGGCCGTACATCCCAACAATAAAAATTTGTTCCGAAATCTACACATATCAACTCTTCACTGATATATTGCAGAAAACTGTCTAGATAGCAACAACGAAAGTAAAAAAAATTGGCGATCTTCACGTTCGTTATACAGGTATATGTTACTGTACGGGAGTGGCCACAATATTGCGATAAAGCTCCCAATCCTCATGACCTGGTCTGATAGCTGGTTGGCCGAACGGATTTTGCTCCACAAATGATTGAACATTGTCAGCATCAGCTAACTGTGCAAGATAGGTACGAAGTTCACCGGAAGGGCCTGCGAGTAATCGCGTGTTTGTAATCAGTTTATATTGAGGAGCAAAGCCTAACGCAGCAATCCAGAGACATAAAGCTTCAAACCCATTAGCTTGGAGACAACGGACAGGTCTTAATGTACATAATGTGTACAACTACAGCTATAATGTTGGCCTACATAATTAAATTAGCCATAGATGAGTACAACATAATAGTTGATAGTTTCTTACCTATTGCTTCATCATTTATCTGGTTGTAGTGATATGCGTGCGGGAAAATTGTTGTGTTCACCTAAAGAATTAGAAGCAAAGTTGCTTGCAATCATTGTACTAAAACCAGCAATATGACATTCGAAAGCAATAATACCCAATGGAAAGAGTTGATCAACTAACCGGATTGCGTAAGGCTTTATATGGGGTGTCATCCAACAATATCGTGTTGGATGCATTGTACGCCCCATTCTCCCAATGAAGCTCAGAAACAGTCTTTCCCCATATTTTTCTAAGTTCTTTGAGAAAATGGGCTTCTTATCGTTTGCAGGGTTTTTGAACCCCGCTCTACTACAGTGCCTTTGGTCCTGCATAAACCAAGCGTAAAAAGGTTTAGTGGCACCATATTAACTCAACATACACCTAACTGACCAGCAGGGACTAAGCAGTGAATATGGTTTTATTTTACCCAGGAAAACAACAGTTTCTGTTTGTGAACACCAAACAGATAATCTACTACCCCGCTTGCATTCGGCCTACAAACAAGAATGCAAACGATCATATAACCAACAACAAGAAAATGAGAAAAGGCAAACATATGCTGGTCCATAACTGAAGTTTACCTGGTTCTTGAAGTCCACACCCCCACTTCAAATTTTTCGAAGCAAAACTCCAGAAAATCATCACAGTAGGGCCTCTTAAAAACTGGGGAAAGGCAATAGAAGATTTGCTGTCAGTAAAGCTATAAACCAATAAGAACTATGAAGGTACATAGAAATAACAATTATCACCATTTTTCCCTTTGAGCTTTTTGGATGGTTGATAATGCGGGTCGAAACGGGGGCCAACAATATCAGCAAGAAGGCCGTTTGGATCAAGAATCAGAAGCTTCTTCTTAGCATGGCTAATAGAAGGACCAGGTTCACATGCAGAGTTTGGTATCAGTGAAAGATCCGCTCCCTTCTCGATAACGGGCACATCAACTGCCCCTGCACAGGCCAACTGCATCAAAATTTCCCCTGCTTCTGTTTGTTCTTCAGTTGGCGTGTTTGGTGACTGCTCTCTTTGTGCAGGCTCATCGTCAGCCTCGTTTCCTCTTTCTTCAGCATTTGCTTGCTGCGGTTCTTTGAGTAGATCGATTTTCAGCTTCTTTACCATCTCAAGCCGATTGCCTTTCTCTCCCACCTCCTGTTGCAGCATCTCAAGCGCATCTCTCAATGCAATGACTTTAATGTTCAGTCTAGCTGTTCTTTGGATCTCCCTATTTTTAACTTCAACGAGTTTTGTTTTCAGGGCCTGGACGTAATTCTTCATGACGAGGCAGCAATGCTTGGGCGCAGAAGAGGAATAAGAGGCGCCTCGCCCACTTGTACTTCTCAGTGTTCGTAGCGAAGGGGCTTTTGATTGCCTTTTCTTTTCAGCAGGTGACTGTCCCAATCGCATCCTTTTTGCGGGAGCACATGATAGGGGGATATTTGGCTCGCTGTCTTCATCGTTAGGCTCGCCCTCTTCATTTTCTTCGTCATTAGGCTCACCCTCTTCACTATCTTCATCACTGGCAGTAGTGGGTGTTGCATTGTTCATCTGTGAAAAAAGTAAGAAAACAACATATGTAAATGGGTGGTGGTTTTCTAATTGTTTAGTAAAAACAAAAACCTGGTGTAACATGAAAATGCAGTTCAATGTCCGTTAACGAACATGCAAGTGTTCGTAACAAGACCAATATATGGTGCAAACAAAGATGCCGCACCTTAATGTCTCTTCTTGGGGTTTTCTCCAAAATCTGGTGAAGAGTGGCGAGGTTCCACCTCACCGCTGCTGGTTGCTCATGTTCATGTCCTGTCACGGGGTCAATTAAGCCACTTCGTTCGCAAATCCATATCTGTTGCCAAAAAAAACATAAGGCAACAAATGGTTAGAAGAAGAAATATGGATGAAAGAGAGTTTCAATTTCGGCCATTTGTGATGAGGTAAAACTTTACCATTATTAAAATCACACAGCCACTTATTGTGGGAAAGTAAGCGAGACGCGCCTCTTCTCTAGCTTTCCCAGCTTTTTTGAGCCCCGTAAACAAGTAGTCCAACACACCATCGGCAAAGTTGTACT
Organism: Spiraea crenata; assembly: GCA_033992175.1. NCBI lineage: Eukaryota > Viridiplantae > Streptophyta > Magnoliopsida > Rosales > Rosaceae > Spiraea > Spiraea crenata. The sequence goes on along the minus strand of JAVBHV010000028.1, from coordinate 200,604 downwards.
TGTTCAATCCCTCAATGCTCTCACAGCACTTGATATAGCACCAAGGGAGACAGACTCCGGAATTCGCAAGGAGCAGCGTCATTAATAGATACATAATTAATATTAACGCTGCATCCTCGTCCCCTTGATCGGTGTTCTTATCGTAGGCCTTCTTGAAAGCTGTCTTCAGATCCTCCTTCTTCACCCGTTGAGGTTTGATGAAGTAGGCCTTTATCATTCTGGATTCTTCCACCCTGCCTTTTGTTGAAGCTGTTGCTTTTGGCAGCGCTACTCCTTCATTTTTAAGCCCAAAAATGTGCACCACATCATCTGTGCTGACTTGGCTGACCCCATTTCCAAACTTGAAGAGATTGGTCTTCCAATCGTACCATTCCAGGATTCTGGCAACATCCAAATCATACTTCTTTCCTGCAGTCCTCTTTCCTTCGATCAGATTCTTGTCGTACGCCTCTATCAAAGGCCAGAAATGAGTTTGTTTGAGTTTCTCCTTTATGTTTGGCCTTGCTTCTAGCTGCCTCCTCTCGAGTTCCCACATTTCAGCAAAGGATAACAGCGAGGATTTGTATTGCTGGGATTTAGGAGCCCGCTTTTCTGAGATTTTCCTCTTTGGTACAAATGCAGCTATATGTTGTTTCCTTTTCTTGATCGCCGTCCTTGTAGATTTTTGTTGTTCCCTTTGGTTTGTGGATAATCGTTTTCTATGCATCTGCAGGAACATACATGATTGAATTTTTGGAACATAAGTCATAATAGCTGACATACATCGACCCCCAATTCAAGTATCCAAACAACCAGAGTATGGAATCTGAAAATCAAAACTATTGAACAAAGACAGATCAATTGAGACCACCAATTTGCATAAATGCAACGCCAAACGAATTTACATTTCCAGGAAACGCATCAGTATGCCAATACAAAGCCAAAACCAAGTATGTAAATGTAAGTCATCCACACACCGCTGCTGACGCAGGCTTTAACATCATAATAGCTACTTCAAGTATCTACGGTGTGCTCTTTGTTCCATAATAAATGTGCATCAACCCTAGATCAATAACACTGAAATCCCTAACATCGTAAACATCCGACACCCTAAAATTTGCAGGAAAAGTTAACCAAATGCATGAACAACAATGATGCAACCTCAGATATTATCAACAGAAAACCTGGCAACTCACAATTTCCAGTCCTTTGTTCCCTGAAATGCTAGTATCAAAGACTATGTTTAGGGTTTAGGGTACGACAGCTTTTTGATGGAGTACTTAACCTTGCAAAATCACTCATGAGTGATGCATTACAAACCCACTTATTTGAGAAGCGACGTAAATACTTATATATATCAATACACTTTTGTTGCTTACCCCGCGATTGAGGGACGAAATATTCAGATGAAGAGCGACGTAAATGAAGTCAATCTTCACTTCAGCTGGGGTAGGATTAGGTTAGGGAGAGCGAATTCAGATGAAATTGGTTTTACCCACCGAAAGAAACCGGCTGGGTTCTTAAACAATTGAGGGGGAGAGTGAATTATTGGAGGGAAAGGCAGTGAGGAAAAAGCCGGCGGAAGTGCGGAAATGAAGATTCTACAGTCCGCCAGGCGGACCAGTCCGCCAGCCCTTTTAAAAGAATGATTTTGAAAAGCATGTGCCAGGCACATGATTTTTTTTTTTTTTTTTAAAAAAACACTTAGGCGGACCAACCCACCAGGCGGACTGTAGAAAGCAAACCCCTTCTATTTTCTTTCGTTTTATTCGTTCTTATTTAATTTTTTAAAAAGTATCTCGAATCTGACAGAAGACGTCGTGAGGAAGGATACTCACGGTCAAATTTCAGGTAATACTGGAGTTATAGGTAGGTCGTACATTATACGAAGGTCATTCGAAGCTCATAGGTAGGTTCGGAATACACAGTTCATCACTAATGAGGTTATAAGCATATCATACGCGCAACACACGGCCATAAGATGGTCTCACGAAGGTCATAAGTGGCCATAAAAGCGTCATAACCATGTCATAAATAGGTTAATCTAAAAATTAGATTAGTGAAGAAAACTAAGCCATATGACGCTCCAACAACAATGCTAAGTGGGTGTATGAAGCTCAACTAGGGCTGATTTTCGAACGAAACGGATCTGAAACAAGGGTTCCAATTTCCGTTCCAAAAAAGTTCGGAATGAAATTTTCTTTCCAAATTCGGAATCTTTGGAAATCGGAAAAAATTCGGAATTTTTCGGATCGGAATTAGATCAGAAATTTCGATAATATATCGGAATTTTTAGGTCTTCAAAGTGAATTAAGATAAAATAATATACAAACTACGCTTACGAGATGAATACATAGTCCAACACATTGTTGACGCTTTCTGCTATATCACACGAGAGAAAGAAGAAAACACCCCAACTGGCGTGAATAATTGTTACATACCGGCGCACTTGTTTGTAAGTTGCTTACTCGTCCATTACCCCATAATGCAGAAAGTCTCCCCTGCATTAACACATAGGAAAAATGTTTAATTCAAACACTAACACCGTTTGCTAATCTAAAATACAGGTGTCAATGGACACTGCAAAACCGGGCTCTCTTTATTTTAAGGAAAGGATAGGCATGATGCGAGCACAATTGGAAACGCAGATAGGCATTGCTGAAAACATATTCTTCCCATTGTGCATCCAAGAACACTTCACGCTGCTTGTTTTTGACACAGTTAGGATGGAATTTGTGCACTACAATTCAATCAGAAGCCCTGAAGGAGCTGTTCAATAAGAAAATCTTCATTTCAGAATGGCAATTAAAGTGGTATGTATTCTTAATCCCTTCCGAATAATAGTGATTTCAAACATTTTACTTCTAGGCATATTATTTGACCAAAAAAAAAATTGCATTACCATGCAGAACGAATTTTTTTAATAAACAGTTAGCTGTTCTATAAAGAAAACTAAACTGTTAGTTAAAGATTTCCTCCAAAAGCGGGAACTGTCCTGGCAAAAGCGGGTGCTGTCCCTGTAAACTGGGAACTATCCCGGTAAAATATGAACTGTCCCGGTAAAATGGAAAAGAGCCTCGGTAAAATGGGGAACTGCACGGTAAAAATGGGGAAGCCTCAACCTTGTAGCACCAAGTGGGCAGGGTGCATATGCTTATTACAGATGGTCATACTTAGATTATAATTAGGGCATAAATATGGTATACTCAGCTTGTAAGAAGGTCATAATTAGGTCATACGCAGGTAAATCACTAAATAAGTTGATATATACTGTGGCGAGAAGAAAAAAAAAACCACAGTCTTCATGAAACTGACTAAATAAAAACCAACAAGGCCATTCATTGGAACTAATTGGCTGCAATAGTCAAATATGACTAGTTTGGTGGGAAGTTGTAGCTTGAATTTAGGAGTTAATCAACTGGAAATTATGAGTTAACCAATAACAAACCAATGAACAGTCAAAAAGGTTATTGCTCTATATAACCAACAAATGAACAAGCTACAAGGCCGTTCATTGCGCCTAATGGGAGGCAACAGTCAATGGATTGGGCTGTTTAGTCGTGTGAAATTTATGAGTTAACCAACCAATGAACAGTCAAAAAGTTAATGCTATATAAACGAGGAGAAGGGGATCCAACTCTACAGTCAAAGAGTTATTGCTATATAAATAAGGAGAAGGGGATCCAACTCTACAGCTATATAAATCAGGAGAAGGGGCATCCAAAATCTACCACTTCACAACCAAAACACACAGCAAACACACTGAAGATAAAATCCAAAGCAAAGAATGGCTGCCAATGGAAACTACAGGATCACCATTACCTGCTCTTTTGAAATGGTGAAAATCTTTTGCTTCAAATATTGATTTCACGTTTGCACTCGCACAAAAAGATTAGATTTGTTAAATATTCGCTTCATGTATTTTCATCTGTAGGCGCCTGGGCTAGGGAAGGCACGTGCGAATGTGAAACGAACGACAAGGTGGAAAAAGGTCGTCACTGATATGTGCAAAGCTCGGGGTATAGTTCGGCGATGGTATTCATACTCCAAATCGGATCCTGGAAAACCAAGTGTATGAATTTAGAACCATTGAGCAGAATGGAATCAACGATGGTGATGAAATTCGTTTTACTAGGCGTTTTTGATGCTTTTGCACCAAAAAATAATGTTATCTAATCAATAAAGTATGGTTATTGAAGTTTACATTCCATATTTACTTATGCAAAATCAGCAAACCTGGGAAATGGGTGTGGAAGTGCCCCATTAACCAATGAACAGTCAAAAAGTTATTGCTTTATAAATGAGGAGATGGGGATCCAATTCTACAACTTCACTACCAAAAACAGAACAAAACACAGAGCAGCTAAAAATCGAAAGCAAAAAATGCCTTCCAATGGTGCAAACAACCGGAGGATCCCTATGAATATTACCTTCGAAATGGTGAAATATATATACTTGATTTAATTTCATTTTTGCGCTCGTACAAATTAGGTTAGATTTGTTAAATATTCACTCACAAATATCTTATCGTATTTCATTTTGTAGCTCCCAGGCCAGTTTATACGTGCGAGTGCAAAGCCTACAACAAAGTGGCGAAAAGTTGTGAGGCGTGTGTGCCATGAAAAGGGCTTACCTTCTCAAAGTTATATATCCCTCAACAAGAATACTGAAACAGTTTTGTCAGAAACCGTTGAGGAGAATGGAGTCACCGATGGCGATGAAATCTGTATTCTGTGGTGTCTTGATGTCGAGGACTCTTATGTTGGTTCTTGCTCTTGTTATTGATCGGTGCGGTTATGTTTAATCGAGTTTGTATTGGTGTTAATTGGTGATCTTTGTCTTTTGATTTTGTGGTATTCGCGTTGTTTATTTAATCAATTCAGAAAGTGCTCCTGCAAATTTATCCAACAGTCCCTTCAAAATATTGGTGGGAATGCCCTGGTAAAATGGGAAAGTGACCCGGTAAAATAAGGTACTCACCCGGTAAAATGGAGTACTGCCCCGGTAAAATGGGAACTGTCCCGGTAAAAACATGAACTATCCCTGTAAAATGGGAAGGTGCCTTGGTAAAAAGGGAAAGTGCCCCGGTAAAAATATGGGGACTCGAATGCTGAAACTGTAAAAAACACTAAACTGTTATTTAAAAGAACACCAAACCATTTTTTCATGAACAAGAATTTTGAGTAAAGAACACTCACTCGTTCTGTTAAGAGCAATCAGGTTATACGCAGGTCATAATCTGGTCATAATTGGGTCATACGTAAATAACAAAATAAGTTGATATATACTGTGGCGAGAAGGAAAAAAAAATTTGCGTTACTTACAGAACAGTGACGTTTTCGGTAAACAGAAAATAACTTCTTTTGTACAGAACACTCAGTTACTCCTTACGGAGTAGATAGGTTTTACTTAATGAACACGCAACTGTTCCTGGAAGAATAATCATGTGAGTCCAACAAGAGCATACAGCGATCACGCAATTATATAAGTAGGTAAATCAAGCTTAACTGCCAACTGTTCTCTCAAAGGGTAGTGTTACAACCAACTTAATTTACAGAGCATAACATAGTCCCAAAAAATTGAACTAAGAGTCATCCAATTACAAGGTACAAAAAATATGTAAATAGCAACCTAAATATGTAAGGTTCAAATTAACCTAATACATTGCAACATTACAGTCCTAATTGCTACATCAAGCGGTATGTTGGTGCATTCTGGAGAACTCTTCTAGGCCTTGATGATAAGGTTCTGTAGCAGGCGGCGTGTGTTGATTGTTTTGCCCGTCTTGCGAGGCCGCGGCTGCTTCAGATGGTTGTTCTATGTCTTCGGCATGGGGAGACCTGAAACAATGCGCACATACATTTACCATTCAAAACACAAACAAAACAACAATGCAAAACAGAATACATCCATACGTAATATAAATGATAAGATGATGCAAAACTGAAATAAAAACAGTAAGTAGTATCACAACCTACAACCAACAAGTCGGACCAAAACTCCATTACAACACAATTGTGCGTTGCTTACCGGACAGGAACGTCTCGAAGAGTTTGTACATCATGTCCAAGCTTGTTACATCTGATACATCTGCGACGACGGGGCATCCTTTGAGTAAGAGATGATTTTTTTTGTTTGGTACGACCTTTGGGCTTAGCTCTGCGAGGATCCTTTACTCCGGAAGAACTACCATATGTATTTCGGTTTCTCTTGGGTGCTGCTCCTCAATGACACCAGGGAAGATACTTCATCTTCAATGCCAGTAAACGCATCTGAGACAATTTTACAACCTCCATCATGCATTAATGCCGTATCAATCAAATCCAATGCTCGTCTTGCAGAGTGCAGCTCTTTTGATTAGAAGACATCCATCATCAACCAAATCTTTGATCACATTCCCCTCCGCATCAAGAACCACACCAATCTTGGCAGTTTGAGTCCACCTCTTCAAGATGTACTTCTCCGGCAAATTGTCAACTTGCTGCCATTTTAAATATGCCAGTATGTGTCGGCACGGAACACCTGGAACTCAAAACCCTTGCAGCTGCAAATACACATATCAGCAACTTTATCGTAGACAAGCTCCTTGCAACGTGAAACCCCGGAGCGTACGCTATCAGTTACTTGGTAGACAGTTTTACCATCATCTTCATCAATCACATCCATCTTACAAAAAAAACCACCAACCATCTCTTTGTGAAACATGTCAAAAATGTTCCTTGTGTATATAGATGCCATCTCACGTTCCATGAGCGTGAACACACTACTTTCAGGAGGATTTTCATTCAAATCAACATGGTCACATCTCAACTCACTGCTCCTCAGTTTAGAAACAGCCCGATCAAATCGTATTATGAATTCCATCAGCGTGTTCTTCTTGTTAATATACCTCTTGAAGAAGGCATGAGCGGATTCTGCTCTTTGACTACTTGACATTCCAGCCGAGAATACATGCTTCACATATGCTGGGACCCATTTGTTGCGTATACTATGGAGTCCGGCCAACCACTCATTATTTGCAAGTCCATGTTTTGCTAGGACATTCTCCCATTTTGCATCGTACTCGGCTTTGCTGTCTACCTCCCATAGGCATTCCGTGATATCGGCTAGAGCTTTTCCTATGGGGGGTGCAGCAAACTTATTCAATATGTGCCATATGCACAATCTATGGAAAGTTGTCGGAAAAGATTCCTTAATCGCACTTGCAATGGCTGCATCTTGATCAGTAATGATCATCTTCGGAGGCCCCCCTGGCATGGCTTTCTTGAACTCTTCAAACAACCACATAAATGATTCAGTGGTTTCATCGGTTAAGAAAGCACAACCAAACACGATTGTTTGCTTGTGATTGTTAACTCCAAGAATTGGAGCAAAATTCATCCTATAGCGGTTGGTGTTGAAGGTTGTATCAAATACCAGCACATCTCCAAAATAGTCATATGCCCGTCTAGACCTTGCGTCGCACCAAAACACATTACCCATAACACCCTCCGCGTCTTGCTCCATCTTGTAATAAAATGCTTCGTTCTTCTTTTTCTCGGCCTCAAAATGCTCCTTAAGCAGCTCAGCATCATGCCCATCGATTAATTGCCGCATTGCAGTTTTGATATTGTATATATCTTTGGGGGTACAGCCAACGTTTGCGCTTCCTCCTTCTTGCACCTCAAGAAGGGTTATCTGTTGATGGGTGGGTACATTGACTTCACTGAGTTGTTCAATAAGTGCCTTCACATTCTTGGAACTCCGATGCGAATTAAGTAAATGAACTTTATCGGGCTGTGTCAATTCATGGTTGTGGCCCTCAATGAACTTGACAAGCTCGTACTGCGTAGAGCTTGGGTTCCTCCAAATAGTGACTCTAGCTTTGCAATTAGTTCGAGCACTACCTCGTTTTCTTTTCCTTTCACCCACAAATGGTCGACTCACGCCTTCTTTATCACATACAAGATCCCTCCTCGTTTTCTCACCACGCTGGTTAAATTTTGTCGAACCACGTCGAATGCTAAATCCACCTAGTACTGCATATCTGTTATACATGTCATATGCTGCATCTTCAGAATTAAACACCATTTTCAGTCTCGGCTTTGAGCTCTCCTCCAAATCCGGTATATACAGTCTGCCACCCATGTTTATTTCAGTGTCATCTACCTGGGCAGCCTCCTCTGCATTCTAGCCATTTGACCCTTTCAATGGTACCCTGCAACACGCCAAATCAGCCTCATAAAAATCATAAAAACTAAAAACTAAATACTAAATACTAACTCAGAAACTCGTTACTATACATACACAAGAATAACCTCAGCATATAAATGTGGGTTCTAAATCACTTCCCCCAACATATGAAGCTCAAATTTCCTCCAACAACAACAAAAACTACCATACCAAACTAAACCACACAATTAACAATCAAAATAACTACATGCACATGGATCACCGGAAAGATTGTGATCAATGCGAGGAATTTGTGACGGCAGCTCAACATTATATTGGGGGCACTCAATATTATAATGTAAGCCTATTCAGTTTCATACGACCCATCCCTACTTAATCTGGAAAATCAATAACCTGTTTCTAATTTGATTTTCAATAGGTTCGGACAGGATACAACGCGTAATTATTAGCAACGAACTACGGCCCTCTCGGTTTAGTTCTACAATCGTTTCTGCCATCGCAAGCAATTGCTCACACCTTTTACAATTTCAACAACTCTTCCGTCTGGGTAATGCAAACTGTGGGGATTTTGCATATTATCTGTGATTTGCTTACCACCCAAACAAAATAATTAGGATGGAACTTAAGTACCTGATTAGTGTGTCCAAAACCTTGAGCTGCTTACTATCACAGAGAGACACATTGATCCTCGAACAGCTTTGGTCGGACTGTCGAAAGCGAGAGGACAATTGATCCTCGAAGAGCTTTGGTCGGACTGTAGGAAGCGCGGATCCAAATGGAGGAGGAGACGGAGTGCATTGACGGAGGAGACGGAGTGCATTGACGGAGGAGATGGAGTTAACAAGTTAAAATTAACGGATGTTAATCTTGGGTGCGATTGTGTACTTGTGGTACATTATAACTTTCATTCACAGCCTTTGGATCTCCTTTTTAACTTTCAATTTCAATCCAACGGTGGTGGGGCCGGAGGCGCTGATAATAAGCCCGCTCTCTAGGCCCGCTCTCTAGCACGACTCTGGGGGGGTGGGGGGTGGGGTTGGGTTGGGTTTTTTTTTTTTTTCTCTGGTTGAACAAATTACTAAAAGACCTTGGGTTCACACCAAAGAAAGCAACGCGTTTATTTTGCGACAATAAGGTTGCCATTGAGATTGCTAAAAATCCTATGCAACACGATTGAACCAAGAACGTTGAGATTGATCGACATTTCATCAAGGAAAAGCTAGATGCTGTTCGTAGGAACTGAAGAACAGTTTGCCGATATGCTTACAAAAGGAGTCCCAAACCAAGTGTTCTACAACTCGCATGACAAGTTAGGCATGCGAGACAGCTTTGCACCAACTTGAAGGGGAGTGTTGCGAGTTGACCTTGTATATACATAGGTTAGGAACTTTTATATTTCTTATTTCCCGTGTAGTTAGAGATCAGGAATTGATTTCCTACTGTATTTCCTTATAAGGCCTCTATGTAACTCCTATATAAGGACCTCCATATTGGAAAAGAATATACAATGAAAATTCTCAACTCTAGCATTGGTGATCAGGTTGCAAACATGAAGGCAGAGTACATGCCAACTAGAGAAGATGTTATATTGCAAAATGAAGCGCTAGATGATATTTATATCATTGTTTCTGGGGAAGTGGAGATAATTGATCGTGAGATGGAGAAAGAACAGCTTGTGTGTACTTTGCAATCTGCAGACATGTTTGGAGAAGCTGGTGCACTTTGTTGTAGAGAAGTTGGAGCACTTTTGCAAGTTGGCAATAGGGGGGTAATTTCAAATAATTCCCTTCAACTCAATAAACAGCAGAAACAAAATCACACAGATGACCAATCATTTGATGTGATGAACCTGACAGATTGATTACACTTGATTTTCACTCAACAGAAATTATGTGATCAGTTCCTTTACAATCATTAATTAGTGTATGCTTGTGAATTGTTCGAACACACTCAAATGCTATGCCAACTTAGGTCCTTAACAGATTCAGTGAAGATTGAAATCTGTGAGCTATCCACAACTACAACTTATTCAATCCAGCATTTCTAATGCAGCAGTTAAGATGACCAGTCACGCAGATTTGTTCAGATTGCATGTCAAGTTAAGATGGTGCGTAAATAAGTCCAGTTTTAGTTTTGGCCGAATGGTTAACAATTCACAGAGATGGACACAAGACTTTGGTACCTGGAAAAACTCAAAAATGGGTAAAAAAAACCGAGGGTCTCTAAGAAGACCGGCCTTCTACTATGAGGTGGCAGAAAATGGCCAATACAAGATTCAGACAATCTCAATATCTATGTAACTAACTAGATGCAATAGTCTCTTGTGCAGCTTCTTCTCCTTCACTTCATGTCAAGTGGTTCCATGAATGGTCAATCACTTTCCAGGCAATACACAAATATTCCTGGTTAGTGGCACCAAGAAAAGTATGCATTGATACTATATGACCAGTCACTGACACATTTCCAGAGAGCTGCAAAGCTTCATGAAATTTGTCAGAAAACAGGGAATTTCTGCAGCAAGCTAAGAAGCTGTGCAGAAAAACCGAAGTCAATGACTCCTACAACTCAACCTCGTCTATCAGCATGCATGAACATGAAAGACAAAGATTGCACAACACTATTTCGACTCAAAGATGTATGAACTTAAAGAGGCCGAAACAGTGAAGAGAACCTTCTTCAAAGTTTGGCCATGATTGACACACCCCGCCCCAAATAGTGGGGCCCGGGAGGTGCGGCCATCACCTGAACGAGGTGACGAAGCCTTAACCAATCGAAAACGACAAAACAACAGTAAAAGACACAAAAACAAAAATCGGGTCGAAGCCCATCAAAACAAACACAATATCAGAGCATCTACAACGGAAGGGAAAAACACAACCACAACTGCCCCAAGGGCGGAATAAACAGTTGTACAGCTTAACTTATAACCTACCTGAAGGAAGATAACGAAGAGCTCCTACTCTTCGTTTCTTCGTTGATGGAAGTAGAGCTATCGGCAGGTCTCAGTCGTCTTGGTGGTGCACTTTAGAATTAAATCCTGAGGAGGCGCAAAAACAAGGGTGAGCGGACGGCAAAACAAATCAGTGTAAAACATTTTCAGATATTCCAATAACCCCCTCTGTCAAAACAGATACATAAGTATACCATACCTCAATCCAGCCAATTCGTAGAGTAGCTAACACACGAGGCAATCATGTGCAACACATTAATATAACTCTACAGCCATAATCTAATTTTAGCAATGAGACCTTAACTCAATGCCAGTGTGTCGGAACTACATGACTTCATACCCGATTGGTTCCCTGGTGTAGGAACGACAAGACTTCATACCCCAAGACTTCATACCCGATCAAATCCCTGGTGTAGGAACTACGAGACTTCATACTCGATCGGTTCCCTGGTGTGCCACTAACTGTACTAACAACAAAAAACATATCTAGCAAAACCATCTTTATAAACGTAAACGTATATAGTATGCTCCAATAACAACAGTTTAAAATCAAAACCCATCCACTAACAGTGATATCGGGTGATCATCGTTGTCCTCCTCTGTAGGCGCGGTTTGGTTATGCTGGTCCCGCAGAATTTGCTCACCACGGCCTGTACCAGTCGAAAAACACGTTGGAAAGTCCGCCTATTTGTTTGGCTTCGCCAGCGGCGTTCCACGGCGTTTCAGCGGCTGCAACTTTGTGGGCGCGGTCCTAGGTTGGAGATGAAGACGATGCAGGTGACGAGGCGTCTAATCCGTGGCCAGAAGCACGAGATCGGCGGCGAGGATGAACCGCGTTGGGTTTTCTGTTTCTGCTTCACTGGCAGTGTTCCACGCCGTTTCTGATGTCAAAACTTTGGTGACATACTCCTGGGGTTGAGAGGAAGTTTTCGTGGGTGGTGGCGCATCCGATGGTGGCCGAACGGCGGAGATCGGTGGCGAGGAGCGTTCGGCGACTGTGGGTTTCCCAAAGGGGAAAGCTAGGCTGGTTCACATGTTTGACCAGCCCGAGCCCAGGTTTCCCAAGATATCTACACCCCTAGCCAATCAAAGCTTGCCACGTGGGGGGGGGGGGGGGGCAGGGGGGGGGGTTAGTTTCCCACCAATATTTCCCTCTTGCGCCCGTGTTGTTACTTGTAGAACCGCGGTATTCCATTTCGTGCCCGCGGACTCCTGTTGCATGCTTATGCCCTATAGTTCTGTATTTGATAAGGTTAGGCTTTTGTTTTTTATGGGGGTTTTTTCCTTTTCCCACCTTTTGGGAGTCCTATTTTGGGGCGTCAGAAAGATTCACACTTTTTAAATAACAAAAGAAGAAAAAGGAAAGAGAATGCATGCATCCAAAACTCTTGATTCTTATGCTTATTATATGTAGAGAGCTAGAAAACACTAGAGATAAAGGAGAGGGAGGGGGGGCCCACAAAAAGAGGGATTTTGAACAAGATGAATGCAAACTTTTAAGCTCTAAAACCCTCCTTCAAAGTTTGGATATGATGAAATCTTTTGAAACCCAAACTTAGAAACAAAGCACTACAAAAAAGAAACACATTAGCGAGGGACAAAAATGGTCGGTAAAACCCATTTCCCGTCGCTAATAACTTTTTGCGATGGAAATAAGCCGTCGCTTGTCGTCGGTAATGCTTCCCTAGTAAATAGTTTATCAACGACCAGCCGTGGCTAATATCCATATTACCAACGGCAAGCTGCTGTCGCCATTGGTCAATTTCCGTTGCAAATGAATTTTTCAAACTACAAGGCAAAATCATTTTCGACCAAACATTTCGTAGCTAGTACAAGTTTTTTGTCAGAAATAAATAATTCTTGCGCCTAACTATCCGGTTGGAATTGTTATTTGCGACGATGAAAGGTTATTTGCGACTCATGGATGTCGTCGAAAGTACATGTAGCCACGAAGGACCTTTGTGGCAAATATAGAATTGTTTGTTGGAAATAACAATAGGAAACATTTTCGACGACCTTTGCCGTCGATTATAAAAATTTCCTACCGCACTCCTCTATTGCAAATCAAATACTGAAGAAGACTACATGAATACCAACAAGTTAATTGAATCAATGAAACACCAACATATATTGAAACCAAACCATAGTATCTTACAATCAATTAATGTGTCATGTAAATTACAAGCTACCAAAAATAAAATGTTAACTAGCTAATCTTCCTTGTATGGAAAAATCTTCACACCTGTTGCTCTTCGATCTCTAAGGTCATGCTCATTTCAATGCAAATATGACTTCCATTTCATGCTTAACACCTAAAAGAAGGCTTCGAATTCCAGCATCAGTAGCACACCCAATCACCAAAATAAAACAATCAGTAGGAACATCAATCCAATAACAAATACACCTGATAATCACAAACCCAGAAATTGAAACAGCATGCTTATACTACGGATACAAAAGGAAAGCCTAAACAAATGACAAAAGAGATAAACTTATCTAACACTACTAATTTTATAGTGATCAGCACCTTACCTTTCATGCTATAGATTTCATTTCATTACCTTCTTTACATTGAGAGTTCGTATATGAAATGGTTATGTTATAACAAGACATGATGTAATGTTAAGCCATATAGTCTTCTTCAAAATGAAACTAAACATTAACTTTCACATTTATCAACCAATTACACTTCATCTAATAAGAAACCAAATGGGATGGCAAGAATAGAAATATAGTGCCAACAACAATTAACAGACCACAATAAACTACATAGAAAGCACTCAAATTCAATTACACAATGAACTGCCCATACCTTATGAGATTTCACTCAAAGATAGCAAGAAGAACAGAATGGTTATTCCATCTTTGAAAGTCATAGCTGAAATGGCATTTAGTTAGGCTTCCAAAATAGAGAAAGTGAAAATTGACTAAAAATGATAAATTACCAAACTAGAAAAGACACTATAATCCACAAAAGAAGTGCAACTAATGGTTCCATCTGAGGATGCAGCATATACAGTATCATCACTTGCAGCTTTAAGCATGCCAAAGTTTTAATGTGTAAACAATTTGATTGGGGAAGCAATAAGATCAGCATAATTAGGTATGTGCGTGTGCAAAAAAGATGATATACAGCATAGATAAGTTGAGTCATAAAAAATAAATAAATATATATATATATATATATATATATATATATATATATATATATATAAAATAGCACTTACTTCATGTTGTTGAATATACATGAGTGTACATTCATGTTTATCTTTTCATGTACTTTGACAAAATCTAAGACTCCAAGTTGTCCTTTCTGCACAACCAACGGAGAAGAAAAACAGAGGTAGAGAGCCAAGGTTAGCATCATTAGACTATCATAATCTTGAGGAACACAAGCCTAAACTAAGTCATACCAAGGGCAGCATCGAAAGTCCAAAACAAAGAAAACAGTACTGTCCCACTATGGAAACACACAGAGACATATATCAAAGAAAAAGTATACAGGTAGCGCTACACAACTCTACTTGATCATGAAAAAAGTATGCCCCCACATTAATTACATGAAATTTGATTCACATGATTGCTTATTCAGAAGTTGAGACCAACTCACCGAACCAATTCCTCACCTGAAGCTTTAAGTTTTAATGAAGAAATCAAATTTCACTACAAAATCAAACTTATTCATGGGAGAAACACTACAATTAGAAAACGATCAACTTTTAAATTACCTAGAAAAATCGAAAATCAACAAAATTAAATTGATAAAATAAATCTTAACTCGGAGAAATTACCTCTAGCGCCATAGTTTTCGATATCAAAATCGACGAGCCCATCTATCGTGAAGCTCTAATCTCGCTATCTCGAGCTCTGGGTAGCGTCTGCGTCATTGAATTTGCACTGGATATTGGATAACGAGGGGGTTCAAACAGCGGGTCTCTCGACCATGGCTGTCTTGAAGGAGAGTATAACAAGGCTACCAATTATTGATGAAGAGAACGAAAGCAAATATGAAACCCTAGAGATTGGGGATTTTGAAAATCCAAATAATTATGCCTCTAACTGCAAATTGAATTTAATGATAACAAAAATCAGCGAGGCATGGACTCTGGAGAGAGTCGGCGAGGCGGCGAAGGTCCTCACCTGGAGAGGAGGCAACGCAGGTCGATCGGCCTGGAGAAGAGGAGGCGGAGAGAAAGCAGCAAAGGAGAGAGAGAGAGAGAAAAAGAGTTTTGGAGAATATAAAATAGCATGAAAAATTAAAAGGGACACGGAGGGAATTTTAGTGAACAATTTTACAGTATCTTCCGTGTTTTGGGTTTTGGTCCCGCCTTTGTATTTTTTTTTGTTTTGAGAAGCCCCGCATTTGTATTAGAACAACACACTAATGAAGGTGAATCATTCAGAAATGGATTGAACTAGGATGATAGCCAACGAACAATTCCGGAATGCATTTTTTTGTTTTTTTTTTCCTTTTCTTGTTCCTTTTTGGACTAAATTTGTACTCGGTATTTGTTGCATCTAAAATCTTTTTTGCATTGGATATTTCTCTCTTTCGAAGTGTGTTCCTTTTTTTCCTATCATACTTCAAAATGCACTAGTAAATACCGTCATATATCATATCTCTCTTTATACAGTCTAATATCTTAGTTATTATGCATAACACGACTAAAAACCATGACAATATTCAGCCTAACAAATCAATGTTTCAGGAAAGACAATGCAAGAGGTAATTACCGAGAGGACATATATCTCGTTGAAAAGTTTGTAGTTGTTTGGTGTTTTCTTGAAAACATTATTACCAACGGCTAATAGATTATTTACGATAGTCAGTTACTTCCTCGAAAATAAAAATGTATTACCGAGAGGACCAATATCCCCTCGCTAATAGGTACTTATTTCCGACCGTGGATGCAGCCCCTCGCAAATAATAATACTATTTCCGACGGCAATCTAGTTGGTAGATAATACATTCGGCGCCAAGTGTTCCCGCCAAATAAAAACCATTTCCGACGGCCTTCTAGTCCTTTTGCGACGGCTGCCTTCTTTGTCGTAAATAGGAAATTGCCCCTGGACATTGTTGCGACGGGAAACTTTTTTTGGTCGCAAAAACGACTATTTCCAACCAAATTAAGAGTCCCTCGGAAAAACTTCGTTGCTAATGACATCTCTTGTTGTAGTGGGGCGCGCAAGCTCCCAATCCCCCTATTTCCTTATTGTTTCTCTTTAATTGTTCTTTTATCAAAGAAGAACAAAAGAGAAAAGAGGAGAGAGAGAGAGCAAAAAAAGAAGAGAGAAGAAGAAAAAAAAAAGAAGTAAAACAACGCGAGGGGTATAGTATAGAGGTGTTGAGAAAGGGGAAAAGAGAGAAGTGGAATAAGTCGAAGGAGAGGGTTGGTTTTTGTTTTTTTTTTAGTGGGTCCGTAAGCAGATCGGGGGGGAGTGGTGGAGTTGGGTTGGGGAGAAAAGAAAAAAAAAAAGGAGAAAAAAAGGAAGGGGGATCTGGGTTTGTGAAAGTCCCCGTGTCAAGTCTTGGTTACTTGTCTCTAGAAAAAAGAAAAAGTCCGAAATTTTTTTGAAGGTTTTTGGGAATACCTAAGCTAGAAAAAACTTATGTGCATGCATATAACAAAAATACGAACATGTGAGCATCACCAAGTCTTCAATCCTCGATCTTCAAGCATAATCAGCATCTATTCAACCTCGGAACTAAGTCCTACTTAATCTAATTGAGCTTGTGAATGATTACAATGTTTTTGTACAATGATAACCAATTACAAATATCCTACAACTTTGTTGCAGACCTCAAAGCTTTACGTATCGTACCAAGACATTGTCACAACTCTTGAGATTGAAAACCAATGCTCTGGTAGAAGCAATGCAGAGAAAACCAGGAGACAAGGAACAAATGCTTCACAACTTCAAGCAGGTGGGTGCACATGATACCAAAGTCAAATATAATTTTGTAAAATTAGTGATTCTGAACTTAACTACTCCTTTAACTTTGGAGTGTCAATATAGTCATCATGTATTTCTAGTGTTTCTTTACTTGAATGCTGGTTGGCGTGCAAGATCGCTGCGTGGGGGAGTACCAATAACAACTTACAATAATGGTATGTGATCTTTTGTGTTGGAGGCATCACAAAAATCTTAGGGATATTGGAATTGGAGAAATAATGGTCGAAAGTGGAGAAGAAGAAATTAGTGGCCCGAAATTGGCATTTGACTTGTTGACTGTTACATGATAGACATCAATGGTAACACAGCTTTATGGGATGCTATCGCATCAAAGCACCATTCCATATTCCAAATCCTCTACTACTACTACTCCATTTCTGATCCATACACCGCGGGTGATCTCCTATGCACAGCCGCCAAAAAAAAATAATCTACCCGGTGATGGAGGAACTCTTGAAGCATGAATTAAATGTGGACTCAAAGAATCATCTTGGACAAACAGCAGTTCAAATAGCCATGGAAGAAAACAATGGAGATATGGTGAATTTGCTTGTGATGAATGGGGCAGATGTCACTAATGCACACAACTGTTTATTTCCTTCACAAACTTTGAATGAAATGCTGCAAAAACGACAGGTTGGATACCGAATTACAGTGCCAGACACTATACTAAATGAAGTGCTTTTCAAGAAGAATGATGGACACAAAATTTGTGGTTGGACCAAACCCAATAAACTA
This sequence comes from Spiraea crenata, assembly GCA_033992175.1. Classification (NCBI taxonomy): domain Eukaryota; kingdom Viridiplantae; phylum Streptophyta; class Magnoliopsida; order Rosales; family Rosaceae; genus Spiraea; species Spiraea crenata. Next base: position 182,810 of record JAVBHV010000028.1, on the reverse strand, counting down.
AATTTTCCAAGAGTAAGCATATACAGCGGTCATCCCAAAATGAGGAGAAAGACAGGTTGCACAGAAGCTGGGAGGTAATAAGATTGCATGATTCGCTCGAAGAGCTCAAAAAGATTGCAGGTACTTTTTTTGTTCTATACCTAAATATAATCTTTGCTTCCATCTCTATGACTTTAGTATAAAATCATCATCTACTGATGGATACGGGAGCTTAGAGATTGTTAGGTACAGAAATTGTTAAGAATATTATGCCATTAATGTAATATATTTTACTTGTCTAGAGTAGGAAAGGAAAAGGTCTAGTTCCACCAATTGTGGATCACGGCCTCATAGGCTGAGAATTAGGGTTGACTTGTCCCTTTGTATTAGTATATAACTTGTACTGCTGTAGCATTGTAAATCAATGAATATTGAGCCAATTCAACAACTATTGAGCACTGTTATTTCCCACAACTTTCTTAAATTGGTATCAGAGCACCGATCTGGTGCCTGATTACCTGACCAATCACAAACCCTAGCAACCTCAAACATCATGGCAGACGACAAATCACCACCACAAACACCATTGCCCAACATACATCAAGCTTATTCCTTCATCAGCAACCATGAACAACATCGTCAATTGATATCGGAACAACCACAACAATTGCTATCCAACAATTTCTCTCTTGCTACTGCAAATCAAGGCCGACCATTTAATTCTTCATACGACAGCAAACAAAGTCAAAAAGGAGGCCACCAAGGGACATCTCCCCATCCTTATTTTGCTGCACATGCTGCCAACACAGCCCCACCAGGGTCACAAGGGCCACCGACGCAAGAGTCACAAGCACAACAGCCAACAAGCCCACATGGGTCGCCCCCACATACAAGCACATATGCTCAGTCAAATCCTTTAAGTACACTTTCTGCAGAGCAAATTCAACAGCTAAGTCAAGCCCTTTCCATGCTTTCTCCTAGTAATGGGAATTCATATGCAAATGCTGCAGGTCCGACACTCCTTTCTAATGCTTCAATTCATTCTGTATATACTAAGCCATGGATTTTGGATAGTGGAGCCACCGATCATATCTCCTCTGATTTTTCCTCTTTCACTAAAACCAAGTCTTCATCCATACCCATTGTTAATTTACCTACAGGTTCTTCTGCCCCTATCACTTGCTCCGGAACCATCCCATTCAATCCTAACATTACTTTAGATGATGTCCTATGTGTCCCATCTTTTCATTTAAACTTGATGTCAGCTAGCAAAATTACTAATTCCCTCAAATGTTGTGCCATTTTGTTTCCCACCTTTTGTGTTTTGCAGGACTTGGCTTCGGGGAAGGTGATTGGTTCAGGTAAACAGCATGGTGGTCTTTATTACATGTCGCCTTTGCAACGGAAACCTGTCTCACATCAAGTCTCTCATCCTTCCACCTTGTGGCACCAACGACTTGGCCATCCATCCCTTTCACGTCTCAAGTTAGCATCTTCGTTATTACCTTCTCATGATATTTCTTTTGATGAACATTGTCATGTCTGCCCTATGGCCAAATAGACTAGACTCCCATTCTCTTTAAGCTCCATTTCAACTCATGCACCTTTTGATCTTTTACATTGTGACATATGGGGTCCATACAAAATTCCCACACATTCTGGGGCACGTTTCTTTCTTACCATTGTGGATGATTTTACTAGATGCACATGGGTGTTTTTAATGTGTCACAAATCTGAGACCCAAAATCTTTTAAAGTCTTTCATCACTTTTGCTCACACTCAATTTAGTGCCACTGTCAAAGCCATCAGAGTAGACAATGGGTCCGAGTTTCTATCCATGAGGGATTTCTTTCAATCTAATGGTATTGAGCTTCAACGCACTTGCGTTTACACTCCACAACAAAATGGAGTTGTTGAACGTAAACATCGCCATATCCTCACAGTCGCTCGTGCCTTGCGTTTTCACTCCAATATCCCTATTTCTTTTTGGGGTGATTGTGTCTTAACTGCTGTCTATCTCATTAATCGGTTACCTTCACCTTTGCTTTCCAACAAATCCCCTTTTGAATTATTGTACAAGCGTCCACCATCACTTGAGCATTTAAAAGTTTTTGGCTGTCTCAGTTATGCTACTGTTGTTCATCCTCTACATAAATTTGAATCTAGAGCCCACTGGTGTATTTTTGTTGGTTATCCCACAGGTCAAAAAGGCTACAAACTGTATAATCTAGAAACCAACAATTTTTTTTGTGAGCCGCGATGTCAAGTTTCATGAAACTAATTTTCCCTTTTCTCCACAATCAGTCCCAATAGATCCTCCAATCACTGATGCTACTACCCCTTCTCCATCCAAAACAGCGGACCCACCTATTTCCCCTATATCACCTATATCACATTTTCCCACTTATGTTGATCCTCCTCCATCCACCGGAGTTTCTTGAATGCCTGCAGGTAGTGAGTGCCTTTACCATCCTCACCGTTCAATTCAAATGGACAGCCCAGATTTGAAGACCTGATGACCTACTATAGCCAGAAAAGAAGCAATATGCAGCAATATGCTCATATAGTGGGTTTATATGACCAAATTACACCACAAAACCCAATTTCTATGCTGCCGCCAAACATCTCAAAAAGAGGCAACTTGCCTCTTTTTCTCTGTTTTCCTCTGTATTTTTTCACAGAACAAACATATCAAGAAGAAGAATGTGTTCATATTTGAAAAGTAAGTGATTATAGTTTTTTATTGGGCTGGGGTATAAAAGGTTGAAACTTTTTCAATTTCATAATCACTCGAAGTGCCGGCGTGAAACCTTCAGTCGTTGTCGACGTTAGCTGAGCTTTGGATTCCCAATACTACAGCATCATTATACCGGAATTAGTGTCGGAGCAACATGATTTGTTCGTTTGAAAGCAGCCCCACTCCTCCTCCTTACTCTGCCTCTCAAACAGTCTCCATCCAACCGCCGCCTTCAGTTCTGAAACTCAATTCTTGCGCCGCCGCTCCAATTTCCAGTCTCGGTCTCCGCATCTATCCCGCCCAAGGAAAGATTTGTTTCAACTTCTTCTTTTGTTTGTAATTTCTTATTTGGATGACGAGAAAGGCAGATGGTGTATTTGGAATTGGAGTTATGTATTTGCATTGGGAACGATGCTCTACCCAACTGAAAATGTCCATGTTAGCCAAATGTTGTTGAACTCGTTGAGGACGCCACAGAGCTCTCAAACTTCAGGTAGAACGAAGAGTGGAAATTGAGCTTTGATTGGGCAGGCGAACCAAAAGGAAACGTAGGCAGCTGATCTAAGTTGGGCGTCACTTGAATTTTGGACGAAAGCCTCGAGTCCGACAAAGGCGGAGCACCGGCGTCGTTGTTAGATCTAGTTGCTGAAAGAAAAATCTTTAGAGTCCCTAAAGAGGCAGGGTGGGATAGTTTGATTGATGAAAGAGAAATATTAGAGAATTGTAATGCGTGCTTTTGAGGGTGACCGCAACTGCCTAAAGCCAGTTACCCAAACATTAATTTTCATTTGTATATAAATAAATCCCATGAAGGCACTCATTACCTGTAGGTATTGAAGAAAAATTGTCCATCCACGCCCATTCCTCCTTCACCCATCCAAACTCCACTTACCACACCAACCCCACCTCCCACTACCACTACCAGAAAAATGGTGTTTTACAACGGAGAAAATCCGTTGTCTGAATGAGGGTACTTTCTGTTGTTAAATCGCCTGTCGAGTATTGAACACCTTCAGACGACAGATAAAATCCGTTGTATGATAAAGTTTGACACAACAGTTTTGAATAAAAACCGTTGTCTTACAATTCATTTTACAATAGTTTTACATGTTTATGTTGTAACATGTATACTTGCACAACAGATCATGCCTATAACTGTTGTGCTTCAGGATTTCCAACAACAATTTTTGTGGTTTTATGTGGTTATATTGAATTGATTTTGTAGATAAATACTATTGACTATTAACACTGGCTCAAATAGCTTAAAAAATTTACTTTTCATTGATGATAGAAAGTTTACAAATTGTTCAATGAGGTACATCACTCAAGTAGAAGCTATATACACTAAATAATGAGGCGCCTTCACCCATCAATTGTAAGTTAGCCTCTCAATCTTCCTTGAAGGCCTTCATCATCTTCTTGAGCTATACTGCACGCACAAGATATAAGGAAGCAATTAAAATAAGTTTGTCCAGACAGAATGCTTACAACTACTAAGTATTAAGCCATAAGATGTGATCCGTACAACTAACCTATAGTCGAGAAAAATGATTTGTCTCCCCATTCAGCGACAAAAACTAGGACGAAAGTGCTCGCGGCAGTGCTAGCAGCAGCTAAGATTCCGGCACCATTTCCTGTAAATATTCCAGCACCATTTCCTGTAAAACCAGGACACGAGTCAGTATAAAGAGGAGCCACTTAACAACAGACCTTGGTCCAGTTCTGATGTATACAGTCATGTAAGAATCGCCTATGTTGAGGGATGGAAGCACTGGAAAAAACAGTTTGAAGTTTATGGATTGACGAGTAGGATGTCAAAAGCTTCCGTAGAGAGCTGACCTCTCTGGAACTGAACATGAAATCTACCTAACCAAGCAGTGAACTTAAGACACTAATCTATGGAATAATCATTTTCGGCAAACCAGTTTTTAAACTTTTAGATAGTCTGCCACTCAACTCATAGAGCATCCCATATGAAAATGATATAGCTATGCACTACACAACTTAACATTGCATTGGACTACAAGCATCAACTCAACCTTAATGATCTGCTTCTCAAGCATTTGGCACAAACTTCCTATGGTTGCCACCACAATGGTAGGGGGCTCCGCCTGAAAAATTTAAGCAGCGATTAAAGGACCTCATAAGCATACAATGTTCCTTCTTAATAGCGTGTTCGCATTGGGTACCAGCTACTGCAGCTTTATGAATCCAAAGAAAGATATGCAAACTAAAATGCAGCAGCAACCTCTAACCAACTCTTGTGATTCAGAAAACACATAATATGGTGGAAAGCAAACCTTTGATTGTGTTGAAAAAAAGTTACTCGTGAGCAGTGCGATAGGATTGGTAGGAATCTGATGTAAAATTTGAGCAAAAGTGACAAGCACAGTCAGAAACAATGTCTAGAAGTAAAAAGAAAAACTGAAAAATATACAACAAGGAAACTCTACTGTTAACTTAACAATATAAAAGGAACAAGCAATGCACACCAGCACTGGTTCCATTCCGTACAATATAATATTTGTTCTATGAAATTGGCAGTAAACATTGGACAACAGTCAACTTTAATCACTATATATAGAGAGAGATTAGCCACTTCCATCATTCAAACCAAGTTTGTAGCAATCAAGACTTAACAGTCTATCAACCAGCACAGCACAAACTTATATTCTACGTGAAATTGCATATGAAATGCTTACAAATTGCTGTTTTTCTCGAAGTCCAAGATCATCAAGCAAACTTTGGACCTCCTTTTCACTCTCGGTCTGCGCCAGGACAACCGAAACCTCATTGTTAGCAATACGATCATAACACACATTCACATTTGCCCGGAATTGATTCAGAAATCAATTTGATTTCAAGTCACAGAATATATCACAAGAAAATTAGTACACAACTAAAAACTGAAGCTGATGCCATAGAAATTAATTATCACAAAAAGAAAATTAGTACAATAGTGAGTATTCTTGTAATTTCAGGCCATCAAATAACAAGCGAGAAACCTATAGATAACGCTACTTTTTCCTATCGAATCAGGAATTCGATCAGAGCAATCAGACCTCGACTCGAACCCTAATCAATCACAAAATCCCCTGACTCAAATCAAAGATCAAAAACTACAAAATCACCACTCAATTTTCTCTAAAACCAAACATGAGGTGAATTCACGAATCACCAAATTCCAAATTCAAATGAACGAAATAGAATGGTACCGTATCAAACCTGTCTTCAAAGTCAGGGTCAGCGTCCTAATAATCGTCCACGACGTACCCGAGTTTGTCGTTCTGAAATTGCGCCACTCGCCTTGTAGAAGCTTCAGCTCCTGATTCAGAAATTACCCAAATTCAAAACCAAACAAGTAATTTTGTAACTAATGAACAATATAGATGTACAAATCAAAACCACAAATGCGATGGACAAGGGCGTAATTTCCGAAAGATCCCTTTTCTTTTCAATTGCACCAGCCCAAATGAAATCAAAACCCTAACCCAAATTGACCCTAAGCTCTAACCCCAAATCAACCCAATCGAAATATAAAACAAGATTAACCCCAAAATTGAACCCTAACCCCCAAAATCTAGACTTTCTATACAAATATGCAAAACTAAATGTTCTAAACGAACCCAGATTACGAAAACTCTAGCCTAAATCGAAACTTACCACTCAAATAAACTTGTTCTGCCCTCTGAGATCTCTTCAATGATGAACCGAAGAAGAAGATTGGGAATTTCAGATCTGGGGTTTCAAAGAGGCGAGTTAGAAGAGAGGAAGAAGGAGAGAGGGATAAATGGCAAGAAGAAAGGAGAGGAAGAAGGAGACTGAGGGTGGTGCCGACCGCCGCGGTGGCGATGGTCGGGTCTGGGAAAGATGAGGTCGGGAGGCTTGGAGGCAGAGTTTGTTGTGAAGCTTGAGAGAAAATAATGAAGAGTTCTTTTTTATGAGTGTCCAACTTAACCCAAAACACGGGGAAGCACGGGGGAACCCAAAAAATTTGAGCTGTCCTTTAAATTCATCAGACAACGGATTTAGAAGTGCCTCTGTCGTGCAATGAAATACAAAATATATGCGGAAATTTATCCGTCGTTTGACGCTTCATTTTACAACAGATTTTTTAAATCTGTCGCACACCTCATTCAGACGACGGAATTGGTCGAAATCTGTTGTACTATGCCTGTCGTCTATAACAATTATTCTGGTAGTGTACCTTACCCACTCACACTCCACCTAATCCACTTCCCATTCTCCTAATGCACTCGAGATCAACCCACCCTCTCCATTAGCTTTTCCTACTTACCCTTACCCAATTTCCTTTTCTTCTGAGGACCCACCTTCTGACTCCTCTTCATCATCTGATATTATTGTCTCATCTCCCTCTGTACCTCTCTTACGACAGTCCACACGTCCCAAGCAGCCGCCTACATGGAGTAAAGACTACCATATGTCTTTCCCAGCCACTCACTTTACCTCGGCACCTTGTCCTACAAAAGGTACACGTTATCCTCTTTCTGCTTCTCTTTCATACTCCCATTTTTCTCCTGCCCATTGTTCCTTTTTAGCTAACATTACATGTCCATCTGAACCCACCACATATGCTCAAGCTATCCTTGATCCTAACTGGCGACAAGCTATGCAGATAGAATTGGAAGCATTACAGCACAACCACACTTGGGATTTGGTCCCTCTTCCTCCTGGTCATAAGCCTATTAGTTCCAAATGGGTCTTTAAAAAGAAGTATAAATCGGATGGTTCCCTAGAACGTTTTAAGGCACGTGTGGTTGCCAAAGGATATACTCAAGTTGAAGGCGTTGATTATCAGGAGACCTTTTCTCCCACTGCCAAATATACTACTTTGCGCTGCCTTCTTACAGTTGTCGCTGCTCGTAATTGGTTCATTCATCAAATTGATGTTCAGAATGCTTTTCTTCATGGTGATCTCCATGAAGAAGTCTACATGGAACCTCCTCCTGGCCTTCGCCGACAGGGGGAGAATCTTGTATGTCGGCTCAAGAAATCTCTTTATGGACTTAAACAGGCAACTAGAACTTGGTTTTCTACATTTTCAGACGTCATTCAAAAGGCTGGCTATCATCAGTCCAAAGCTGACTACTCTCTATTCACTAAGATCCAAGGTAATTCATTCACTGCCATTCTAATCTACGTTGATGATATACTTATCACAGCAAATGATATTCAAGAGATGGAACGTCTCAAAGCATTCCTCCTCAAACGCTTCCGCATCAAGGACCTTGGAAATCTAAAGTATTTTTTGGGCATTGAGTTTGCACGCTCAAAGAAGGGTATCTTTATGTCACAAAGAACATATGCACTTGATATCTTACAAGATTCAGGGCTTCTAGGCGCTCGCCCAGATACTTTTCCAATGGAACAAAATTTGGCACTCACTCCCACAGATGGAGCATTGTTGAAAGATCCAACTAAATACAGGAGGTTAGTTGGTAGACTGGTTTATCTCACTGTCAGCAGACCAGATATTGTTTATCCTGTTCGTACTCTTAGTCAGTTCATGCATGAGCCACGGAAACCACATTGGGATGCAGCTAAGCAAATTCTTAGATATATCAATGGCACTCCTGGTCAAGGCTTGTTGTTCCCTGCCAACAATAATCTTAACTTAAAAGCCTTTTGTGATTCAGATTGGGGTAGATGTCGTGCAACAAGAAGATCAGTTACAGGATACTGTGTCTTTCTTGGAAATTCATTAGTCTCATGGAAGTCTAAGAAACAGAACAATGTATCCAGATCATCAGCTGAAGCAGAGTATCGTACTATGGCAAATGCTTGTCTAGAGCTAACTTGGCTCCGCTACATATTACAAGATTTACGAGTTCCTCAGAAAGCTCCTGCTTCATTGTTTTGTGATAACCAGGCAGCCTTGTACATTGCAGCGAATCCTGTTTTCCATGAGCGTACCAAACATATTGAGATAGATTGTCATATAGTTCGGGAAAAATTACAGGCTGGTATGATTCGTCCCTCTTATGTGCCTACGTACTTTCAGCTATCAGACATATTCACAAAGGCCTTAGGAAAGGAGCAGTTTGAGAATCTGCGAGACAAGTTGGGCGTTCATAATCTTCACTCTCCAACTTGAGGGGGAGTGTTAAGAATATTATGCCATTAATGTAATATATTTTACTTGTCTAGAGTAGGAAAAGAAAAGGTCTAGTTCCACCAATTGTGGATCACGGCCTCATAGGCTGAGAATTAGGGTTGACTTGTCCATTTGTATTAGTATATAACTTGTACTGCTGTAGCATTGTAAATCAATGAATATTGAGCCAATTCAACAACTATTGAGCACTGTTATTTCCCACAGCTTTCTTAAGTGAAATTGAACACTTTTGGAAAATGTAGTATGAAATGCTAATGTCTTTCATCATCCTAAATAGGTGAAAAGTTTGGATTTGGTTCGGGAAATGTGTAGGTAACTGATGAAGGAGAAGTAGAAATCGACTATATCGAAGGGAATGAAGACAACGACAAGCATTTTCTAGTTGAAAATCCAGAGTCTATCGAGTGTTGATATATCCTCAATCTATTGACCCAGTAGAAAGAAATTGAACAACCTAGATTGAAAAAACGAATATATGATAATTATCTTTGGTAATTTCTACAGAAGCAGCTTTCAGTCAAAGTAGATGTATGTGCACAAATGAACATGGACTTGTGTACAGTATAAAAGCTATTAGCAACTCAACGACCCCCTGGTGTCCCAATGAGAAAGGTGGTGGTAAAGGCATATTATAAAGGTTTCAAGTAAATAATTCACTTTCAAATACAAGTGAACAGTGAAAGTGAGCAATCTGAAAGCTGTTATTGAATTAGAGGGGTATTACATGTACACAACCCCCAACCACGTGCTTTTGTCCTATGTCGAACGACTGAACTCAACAATAAGTAAAATGAGAAATTTTGAGTTCAATCGTCCGATAGAAAATGGAGGGGCCGTGGTTTGGGGTTGTTTACACGTAATACACTCTTCAAAGTCAATCACAACTCTCCGATTGCTCAATTTCACTGCTAATTTGTATAAACCAGTAAATCTAGAAAAGCCTTTACAGTAAACTTTTACCACAGCTTTTGCGTTTCCTAACACATACCTTCAAATTATCACTGCTATGCAGTGAAAATAGTGGGCTTCCTCCTGAAGGCCTTCTATGCAAGAGAAAATGTTGATTAGTAAAGCACTTTAACGATACATTAGTGGAGATTGGCTCGTCGTGATTCTCCAGTTTAAAGCTGATGAAATCAGTACATGGCTATGTGCGTAACGAAAATGCTGGAACTAGTCCGAATATTAACGACTATTTAGCCCATCTCGCCAGCCCAATGTATTCTGAGTTCGAAATAAAAAGGTTTGGGCCATTAGAAGTTCATCTGCTGGGTGAACTTAGACATGTGCTGGGCTTGAATAGAGAAACTCTGAACTAAAACCCTGAACCCTGCAGCATCATCTTGTACTCTTTTCCGGTCGAAATCATTTGGAAAGCTGCGAGCGCAACTCAATCCAGGTACTGTCTCGTACAACCGCCGTTTGGGCTCGCTTAGCGCCGCCGTCAGCTGCCCGTTATCTTGACGGCGAATCCAACCCAGCCGCAATTGTATCCTCTCCGTCAATTTCATACGAAAGATAGAGAATGAGGAAGAAGGTGGACGAACGCATCAGAACCCTAATCAGCAATGGCGTCAACAACCGGCACCGCTCAAGTTCTTCATCGTCGGCGATAAGTCCCGCGACCAGGTACTCTCACTCTCTCAATTTTGAGTGTGATTTTGGGAGAGTTTTTTCGAAAAATTAGGAGAATCAAGTTAAGTTATGGGTAATAATGTATAGTTTGACATGGCTTTCAGATTGTGAATCTTCATTATATGCTAAGCAATGAAGTGAAGAAATCAAGCTTGAGCTCAGCAGGTTCGGTTTTTTTCGTCATTTTTTGTTGAGGTGAGAGTGCCTGTACCACCATTTTCAGTCTGTAATTTGACTTATTTTGATGCAGTCACAAGAAGAAACGTGCAAAGCAGGTGAAAAAGCTTATGCAGAGGGGGCTGCTCGATTCCGAGAAGGTTGATCCTTTCTCACTTTTTGTTGAAAGTGGGGGATTGACTTACTTATACAAGGATTCGGAGAGGGTTGGTAATACCTTTCGGAATGTGTATACTCCAGGTAATTTATTTCATACCAAAATATTCTAGTCTAGTTGACCCTTCAGTACACAATCTGTGCCTACTTTTTCAAGGCTAAGTTTGTTTTTATTCTTCATTAAGGACTTTGAGGCCTTGACTCCAAATCTACTGGCAAGGACCATAGAGACGGTTGAGGGTGGTGGAATAATCGTTTTGTTGCTTCGTTATCTATCCTCACTCACCAACCTATACACCATGGTTATGGTATGAATATAAATCTCTTTATCTTAGACACTGCTGTTTATTTGCCCAGCATGCTTATGCTATTACACAATGTTTAATCTTAAAACTGTCCTTTTTGAAGTTTTTCCTGCTTTTCTTTGACTTTATGTGGCCCGCTAGAAGAAGATTATTGGTAGATTAACTGAAATACATGACTTTCCTTAAGAAAACTATAATGAATGCATCGGTTTTTATGGGGCCAAAGTGGACTAGTTTTCACCCTTCATATCCTAGGGTTTCACATCATTTTGTTTGACCTGAAAGTACACTTTTACCTGAGTTAGTTTTTAGAGTTACTATGCTATTACTTAATTTACATACAAGTGTGATCTTTAGGCTTACCCTGCATTTTGGGTCTTGGACAAAACTTTCGCTGTTAATGACATCATGTTTTACTTGCAAATCTTACAGTATGTTCTGATCTAGCAACTTCTCTCAAATTCAAAAATGTCTATGTATAGTCATATCCTGGCTTTTTGATTTCAGGATGTGCATGAAAGGTTTCGAACTGAATCGCATTCTAAACCCACTGGACGCTTTAATGAGCGATTCTTATTATCAATTGTATCATGCAAAACTTGTGTTGTCATGGATGACGAACTGAATATTTTACCAATTTCGTCTCATATGAGGTCAATTACTCCTGTTCCAGTTAAAGAGGTAACCTTTTGGCACCTTAACTTTTTGGTAGGAAGGATTACTGATAGATGTTGGCATGGTGTGCTACTCTTTTCTCTCTTTTTTTTTTTGGTTATAACTTACTGCAAAACTGGTGAAATTATAAAAGGATTGTTTTTCCTGCATAGATGTGTATGCCTAATGGTGTTCTTTACCTATCATTTTTCGGATGGTTTGTCAGAGTTGGTGCTATACTTTTGGTTAGCTTCCTAATAAAAAAAGGGCTATTGGTCGTTGATTCTTTGTCTAGGTTTTATGTTTTTGGTCGTGATCATGATTGAAGGACTCTGAAGGGATATTAGAGTCAGAAAGGGAATTGAAGGATTTAAAAGAGCAACTGAGTGATGCCTTCCCTGTTGGCCCTTTAATAAAGAAATGTTGTACGTTGGACCAGGTAGGCATCGTTCCTTTGATTTGAATAGTTCCAAATTCTCCATCACCTGCTTGACTAGTATGACTCATACTTTAAGTTGGTGAATGCTTGAGCAGGGAAATTCTGTTGCTACATTTCTGGATACAATTTTGGACAAGACACCCCGAAGTACTGTTGCGCTGTTAGCTGCTCGTGGCCGCGGTAAATCAGCTGCACTTGGTTTGGCAATTGCCGGATCTATTGCTGCAGGGTAGTGTTCTTTCACTATTGCAATTGTTTGTTTTGTGTTTGTCTAGTTGTGTACACTCACATGCATGTACCAGATTTTTGCGATTGAGGCTGATTGTTAGCTTTTTTCTAAACAAATATATCTTCCCAGGTATTCAAATATCTTTGTAACTGCACCGAGTCCTGAGAACTTGAAAACCTTGTTCGAATTTGTTGGGTGTTGGCAAGGGCTTCGATGCACTGGAATATAAGGTGTGCACGCTATGTTCCTCTGTTGGTGTTTCTGATATATTCAATTCCACTCTTCACAAATGCAATTTTTTTAAGAAAATGAAATTTCCTGTATATTTAAAAGCAATCCAAAGAGATGTGTTACATTGCCAATAAGTCAAATGTGTTTTTATGCCTTCTTGCTACATTTAACCCCCCAAATAATATAGAATGATTAAGGAATAAGATCATCTTTTCCGAAACATACAGAACCCATGACATGTGTGAGAACCTAACAAAAGATGGTAATTGCGAGGAACTATGTAGGTGGACTAGATTTCTAAGGCATGTTATGTGGACAAAATATAATGAATGCTGAATGATGAGTTTTGTAAAAAGTAGAGTAATGGTGGTGTTTATTCTGAACTGTCTAAGGGCTTTTGCACTAAAATTGTTTAGTTAATGATGGTGTTTTTCATTTCTCGATCGTGTCTTATGAGTGGTTCAGTAGTTTAATTGAGCTTACTATTGTAGTATATGTTTACACGAACATATAGATTATGGCGTACAGAAAAGTACAGACCCTTTTTTGAAGAAAGCAACTGTACAGATCAATATATACAAGCAGCACAGGCAAACAATTCAGGTAACATGATAAGGGTACTTTGTTTTATTTGTAAACGCTGTGTGAGTATATTGTGGGTGTGTGAACATTTCTGCAATCTTTGGAGTATCTATCTTAACATAGTTTCATGTAATAACTCCTTAAAATGCATATTAGCAGTCGTTGTAACAAAGCTACTTTTTGAACTTTCATTCTGTGTTGCAAGGAGCCTGTACTGTAGTTGGTTAAGAGCATTATCCCTTATCCAAGTCTACGCTCAAATCCCCCTCCCCAAGAGCGCTTGTATCAAAAGAAACAAGAAAGAATTCTGAATTTGTGTCCATATTCTATTCATATAGTGAATAATGATTTCTATTTTAGACGTATGGGCATGCAAGTTGAGAAATATATGTAATTTATTCATAGTAGCAATCTGTGAGCTTTGCTTCTAAAACTGGAAGGTATACATTTAACTTATTCATAGTACCAATGAAAGTAAAACTTCCATTCAGCCAGTATGTTCCTCAAAAGGGAACCTTTTTGGTTAACTTAAGGTAGTTTCCTGGTGGTTATCCTGCATTTGGTATGATATGTGTTGAACATTATACCTCGTGTAGCCAATAAATGAAACTTTGTGCATACGGATTGCTTATGAGGCTACCTGTTTTTGTTAGTATATACGGCCACAAGAGCATGAAAAGCTTTCCCAAGTTGAACTTTTGGTTGTTGATGAAGCAGCAGCAATACCACTACCAGCGGTGAAGTCTTTGCTTGGTCCTTATCTGGTCTTTCTTTCATCCACTGTTAACGGGTGAGAGTTGTCCATGTTCCTCATTCTATTGTGTGTTCTTGTGTTGGTTTTAGATGGTTTCAAGAAATACTTCACTTTCCATGTACTTTTTACAGGTTTCCTTTACTCATTCTTGATGTTATTTTCCAACTTACGAGGTCAACTATGAACACTATCTAAATACTAAAGCACATTTTTTTTGTATACTGAAAGTTATGAAGGTACTGGTCGGTCTTTATCCCTCAATTGAGTCAAACTTCAACAACAATTGGAAGAGCAAAGCCAAGTGTCTGCTAAAGTCCCTATATCTTATCTGGTATGCTTATTCTTCCCCCGTATTTTGACCTTAGATTGAATGTTACTCCTCAATTCCTAACTTGCACACAATTAGAACTTACTGTAAGGGGTTTTTCTAATTGTGCGAGTTCTAGAAAATAGAATCTACAGGATATGAAACTAATGTTTTCATTTTCCCATCTCCTGTATTTCTTGGTCAACTTAGCTTCCCTTTACGAACTGGGTTTTGTTTCTATTTTTTTTTTGGGGTCGTGCTCCAGGATTGCTGTCCTCTTAAATTGTGCACGTCTAATATGGGAGAGATTATTGTGTAGTACAGGAGTACCACGTCAGCACGTGCGCCTTCCATCCAAATTTTGACATCTGTCCAATTTTTTCGTAATTGGAATTAGCATTTGTGTTTTCCCCTTGAAAATGTAATTAAAAGAATTTAAACTCTGAAAGTCGAAAATGCCCACGTCAGCTCCCTTGCTTCCCCGGAAATACCCCACCGTCCACTGCATCCATCCCTTACCGACCAAGCCGCCACTCAACAGCTCCTAAATCCTTAAATCAAATTAAGGATTCAATTGATTACTCTATTTCACAAAAAGCCCAACCACCACTCATAGTGTTTTTACCGTGATTTAATCGAAACTCCTCCAACACTATGGCAAATGAGAGAGGATAAGAGGAAAATTGACCTTCAACATCCATGATAGGGAATCTTCATGATAGAGGATTCTTCAATTAAGAATGGTGATTTCTGGGCTTCTTAATAGTGGGAAAGAAAGAAAAAAGGTCAGGGATCTCCATGGGCGGCGCAATGCTTTTGCTCAGCAAAGCATAGAGGTTGGGGTCATTTATTTTTATTAATTTTTGTAGTTTTTATGTTAAAATATAGAAATTAGTAGTAATTCCAACTAGGCAAAAATTGGACAGATGTCAAAATTTGGATGGAAGGCGCACGTGCTGACATGGTACTCCTGTACTACACAATAATATCTCCTAATATGGATATAAATAATATATTGTTTTGTTGTTTTTGTCCTGTCTTCTTTCCTGAATATAACTACCCTCCTATGCAAAACTTGTTTTCCTGGGATGTGTTTAATTCCATTGTTCAATATTAAATCTACTGTTAAGTTTTAGTAGCCTCTTCCTTTTTGGTTCTCTTCTTTCTTCTCTGCTAATTTTAAAAAGTCCTTTGGACTGGTGGGATGAAGGCGGATCAGATTTTCAATATCATTTGAAAAATTACAATGGGAATATACAAAGTGAACTGAACTCACTCAGCTCCTGGGTTAACTTGAGACGTCTAGTTTGTTTTTTTTCTTTGGTTAATGATTTTTAGTTTGTTTTTACTGTCCACAATTGGTAACGTTTTTGTTTCTAGAATATTAGAATTGTTGAAAGCTGGAAGCGAAATCCAGTTTTGAACTGTTTTGTCATATTTTGAAATAATTTTCTGAATTCGGTTTATTGTAGGCCGACTTTTCAAAAGGATAGAATTGAAAGTATCTGTTAGATATGCTTCTGGCGATCCAATTGAATCCTGGCTTTATGGTTTACTCTGCTTGGATATTACAAATTGCATCCCTAAGCTTAGCATGTAAAAACAACTCTGCACTAACCCCCTTTACATTTGTTATCTTCATTAATTAACTCTTTCCTTTTGGTCACCAGCTTACCCCCACCTGCTGAGTGTGATCTGTACTATGTGAACTGTGATACACTTTTTTCATATCATAAAGACAGCGAGGTGTGCTTACAGGTAAGTACATATGAATGTCATGTTTACCATTATATAACAATTTCATATGAATATTCTTGCATATTTTAACACTTACAGCGAATGATGGCACTCTATGATGCCTCTCACTACAAAAGTTCCCCAAATGATTTGCAACTAATGGCTGATGCTCCAGCTCATCACTTGTGTGCGCTACTTGATATATATTTTTTTCCTTTTAACTGGTTTTGCTTTGTTTGCTGCTGTCGGCTGGACTTGATTCTACTTTGCTTGTGCAGGTTCTGTTGATGAGTCAAAAAATCAGCTTCCTAATATTTTGTGTGATTCAGGTTTGCATCTGTCGTTCTTGAGTAGTGTAATTAATATTTTTCAGTGCTTTTACTTGTTCTGATTTCTTTCTGTATCCTAGTGTGAAATGACAATAAGGACACAGTATTTAACCGGTGTACTTCACCCTCTTTCTCAATTATCTGGCTAGATTGGCAAGTAGCAATATGTTAAATCTGCTTTTCGGTGTCTTTTTGGTTCAGCAGATCCTCTGTTTCCCTTTTTTTTTGGGTTTATGACCACTTTTTCTGCTCTTTATTTTGTTTTCTATAGGAGCAAATGTTATCTTTTACAGAAAGAGAAGCAAAAAATCGTTATGATTCTGTTCGGTCAGTTGAAAATAGATCTCTTTCCAGGAGCAGGGTAGTTGATACTCAGTCCAAATGCCTATTTATAGGCCGGGTTATACATGTGACATAAAAGTTTTAGTTACTGTTTTATCTAAGGCAGCAATTGTGATCTTCCAATTCTTTTTCCTTGTAAATGTTGTTAACATTAGTGATGGAAAATAATGGCTGTCAAATTTAAAGGGTTTGCTTTGGGAATTTAATGAGATCATATGAGAAATTGAGTTAATTTGCTGTTTGATTTGGAATTTGGGTTCACTTATTAGTTAAGATATGTTCTATAAAGATTTAGACTTATAAAATGATAAAGGCTTAGTCTCCTCATTAGTTTCTCAATGTTTGTTTTTTTCCCTGATATCAAGTGCAGGTTTCACTTGAAAGAATTCTTTACTATCCATTGATAAAGAAGGCTCAGTTGTTTGATGGTCTACATTTTATTTGCCATCCTTTTGTTCTTAGGTCTGCCTCGAGGAACAGATTTCTCGGCATCTGCAATCAAAAGTTTAAGTGATGGTCATCAGCCCTTTGGTGACCAGATACCATGGAAATTCTGTGAACAATTTCAGGATACTATGGATTGCTCACATCCAAATGCTATGAAGGTAGGTCGTATTTCATGGTTTCCAAACCAGAGGGGTTTGTTTTCGAAATGGTAATTTACTCTTCTTGGTTTACTGTTTATCATCACAGATTGGATATGGGTCACAAGCAGTGGAGCTATTGACAAGGTATATTCCTCTTTCAATTATGTCTACCTTCGGATTTTGGAAATTTCCTCAGTAATTGAAGTTGTCGAAGAGAATAACTACAAAGAAACAGAACTAAGAGTGTAAGAAAATGGTGAGACATTCTGCAGCTCTTCTTGGGGACAATATTCAGTATTGACATAAAATTGTTTCTGTGAGAAACTTTCATCATATTGTTTCTTTGGCATGCTGGTGCTTATTTATGATTATAAATAATGCGAGCAATTATGGTTGATTTCTTCTCAGGTACTACGAAGGACAGTTTGCTCCCATTTCTGAGATGGATGTTGAAGATGTTGAGGCGCCGCCCATCAGAGTTACAGAAGCTGCCGAGAAGGTTTGTACAATCACTAAGCTTAGTTTTGTTTAGATGAGAGTCTTTTATGTATTATTAAGCTACTATTGGAGGCGGTTATCTAAGTTATGTTTGGTGCTAAATGCAATATATATTCTTTCAAAGTCTGGTCAAACTTGGGTTTGGTGATTTTGTGGTTTGAATATAGAAGTTTATAATAAAATTGCGCTAATCACTCCATGGCTTACGATACATTGGTTTATTTGTTTGGTATTGATCAGCTTGCCACCTGTACTAGCTTTCATACCTCATTTTCTTGTACCTGTAGGTGTCATTGCTGGAAGAAACTATAAAACCAAGAACTGACCTTCCTCATTTGCTTGTTCATCTCCGTGAAAGGCGACCAGAGAAGCTCCATTATATTGGTGTCTCCTTTGGGCTTACCTTGGACCTTTTCCGCTTTTGGTGGAAACATAAATTTGCTCCATTCTATACTGGACATATTCCAGTTAAGATAGACTTTTCCTCCCAAAGTGAATTTCTTGAACTGTAGTTTGTTGCTATATGATTGATTAAACAGTAATTCGAGAGTTTTCTTTTCAATGGATTAGAGTTCTGTCACTGGTTGAGCATACATGCAGGTTGTGAAAGCTCTGAAGAATGATGAACTTGAATCTAGTGATTTCCATTTTACCTAGGTGGGCAAATATTTTCTCAAAAGAACCTATTGCTTTACTAGGCTTTTATACGGGTTTTGTATATTCTCAATTCTCATCCAATATAACCAAACAACAAAATTGAATTTCTTATTCCTGTTCCCATCTCCTAATTCCAATAATTATATTTCCATCAATTCTTTTTCACGAACCAACCTAGTGTATCATCATCCCTAGATGAACCATCACTTTCACGGGGGTCATATTCAGTATCGCTCACAAGCCCCGCCACTCATCCCCAAAGTTGAACCCCGTAACTCAGTATTTACCTGTCAATTCCCTAAAAGGGGGTGGTTCTGTTTTGGTAATATTGATAAATAAATTTGTAATGTTGCAAACAAATATTATTGCAATAATAATATCAAAACCAACAAACTAAAGTCAAAAGGACATAATTCAAAAGCAACATACGCTTGCATGACAGCAGCCTAATAATAATATTAAGTTGTGGAGAAGAGTATAATATAAGCGCAACACACATGACTAGTTTCAAAGGCGCTGCTATTCCCTCCTGAAGAGGCCGTCGGCAGATTCACAAAATATTCCACTTTCTTTCCATTGCTATGCATATATCACGCAGGCAAAGAATAGCACTTAGCGGATACTGTGACACTGCAAGCACACAAACAGATAAGTCAACAAATAAGATTGCAAATCAAAATTAATAGAGAGCTGCCTTCGCCAAAAAAAGTACATAAACTGAAACAAAAACAGTGACGAGGAAAGCAAAATGAACTGTGATGGCATACTAGTGGACTATGGCAGTGCATAAGCTACAAGATCAGAGACTCCGAAATTGATTTTCTATACTAGTTGGTCATTTGTATTTTAAACATTACTTGTACTTGTAATCTAGGAGAAACTGTATCCCCAAGAAAACACTGACTGCCCAAAAATACTTACTAGTCACACACTTCCAAAACGATGCAAAGAGTAGAAAGACACCAGAACTTCCCAATCAAGGTGAAAAACACCAAAAAAATACCCTGGATAACTTGTCTAACTAAAACAAGACTGTCTGATACATTATGAAAATTTAAAACAAACAGAAATCAAAAGTACTCTGACTCTTCCGCAACATGAGGACCCTCACATTCTGCAATCAGTATGCAGCATACATTGCTTAATATTCATTTCAGGTACTATAAATATTCATTTCAAGTACTATACCGTTGTTAGTGGAAAATTATATAGTAAATTAGCACATTAATATCCTTTTTTAAAAAGGAAAAAAGTGTGACCAAAATAAGTTAGAAGAGGCATCACCTGATATAAAATCATCCACATTCTTAGTGGAAAATTATATAGTAATTTAACAGACTAATATCCTTTAAAAAACGCAAATGTGTGAACAAAATAAGTTAGAAGAGGCATCACCTGATATAAAATCATCCACATTCTTGCTATCAATCGTCCCATGAGCCATGGCACCAACCTGAACGTCAATTTAATGAACAAAAATAATGACGCATACACCAAATGACCTGATACTTATGTGTAAAGAAAACACATACTAGGAAACTCTAATGCTGAAACATACCACGAAAACAAGGTGGGCTGAATTTCCGACAGCATGCGCATACTCTCGTAATTGAACCGCCTTCTGCGCACTGAATGAAAGACCTGAAGTGACAACACTTACAGTTAAAGCATCTACGAAATAAAAAACAAAACCTGTGAATTATTGAATGCTTACCTATCTTAAGGGAATTGGCAGGTAAATACTGAGTTACAGGGTTCTTAACAACCCGCAAGAGTACTTCTCGTCTTTTCCCCTTGGCTTTAATGCGGAAATTTTGCAATAACTCCGCTGAAATAATTGTTTATGACATGGAAGACAAAAGTATCAGAGAAAACAATGTCAAACAAAAGAACTAGCCATGGTAGCTTAGTCTAATAGCAAAGAAATACTCACACATCATATCACAGAACTTGTCCAATGATTCTGGTAAACAAACACGGGGATCAACTTTAATGAGAACCCCTTCATCAGTTTTAACATACACAGCATGTAGTCTACCAGCCATACAAAGTCGACTACTCATGATTTCAAGAAGCGCCTGAACACAGAAGATTAGGAAAGAGAATTAATTGAGACAAAAGGCAGTATTTGCATAATGAATCATAAAATCAAGACACACATGAAAACTTCCAATTCCATGAAACAGTTTTAATAGTTATAAAACTTTCTCCCCGAATATAAGAAACTAGCAATATGAAAGTAAAATAAAAGAAAGCACTTTGATTTGACATCGTGTTTACAATGTACGCACGACTCATGTTATTTACAGTAAGGCCTCTACTTGCAGATTAGAAAAGTTGGGGTATAAGCAGTATACAAGCACAAACTTGAGGTAGTGTTAGACTGCGAAGAAGTAGCCTTTTAATCGTGGCTATACAAAGTGCAAAGAACAATCCTCAATGATAATTATCAATCATTATCAGCTCAATAATGTCAATACGCACCTCATGAACAATGTCAGGTCTGTATTTATAAGGATCCAAATTCTTCTTCCGTAGGAAATCAGCATGCAGTTCAGGATTCAAAATCCGATATCTCTGAAAGAAAGAAAATATACCGCAGCTAAAACCATTTAAACGGAATAAGGACAGAGACATGAGATATGACCCAGGTTGGTTCAATGTTGCAAATGTGTTTACCTTTCCAACAAAAGCAAGTGCCAAAGAAGCCCCTTCAAGAACAAAAGTAATTCCCTGGTTCGTGTTCTGATTGGAAGGAGCTACTGGAATCCCAACAAGTTGGTTAGTACAATCTTCATTACTCGTTTCGTTTTCTGTAGATTCCAAGGGCTCGCCTTCTTCCCTTAGCCTTTTCCTTGAGCAACGTTGCAAAGTCGAGCTGTTCATACCTCGCTTTTCAATCCTGATACAGGAAAATATAAGAGTGAGGGTACGTGGATGATATTTACAGCTAATAGATTCACAAAAGAAAGAAAAAAAAAGAAAGGGGGGGGGGGAAAAAAAAAAAAGCCTCAACAAAAACCAGAAAAAAAGGGGGGGGGTTTTTTTTGGGGGGGGTGTGGAAGGGAGTTTTTGTTGGGGGGCGTTTTTTTTGTTTCGGACTAGTTGATGGGGGGGAGGAAGGCGGCTTTTGGCTTCGAATGAGGGGGGCGGGGGTGTTTCCGCGGGTGGGGTGCTTGGGTTAGGGGGTGGCCATAGAAAAAGGGATTTTTATTTGCAAAAATTCCGGCTTTAGGCCCCGTAAAAGAAAAAATTGCAAAAAGAGAACCGATATAGTAAACTATGCACTTGTAGGACGTATATATAGACTTATATCAGATTAAATTGCCCCTGGCAGAATTTAGCAATTACGAACAAAACCATGCCGACCCTTCTCTTCAACAAAAAAAAATTCCTCCGCCCCCAATCTTTCCTCCAAATCTCCTCCTTTCTCCATTACTTCGATTCGCCGCCGTTCGCCATCGCCTTTTCCTTCGAGCGCCTCCTCGGGTCCCGGTCCTCTGACGCCTGATTTGCTGCCATTCGCCATCGTCTATTTTTGTTTGCTTTGAAGAAGAGAGACCTTCAGATGATTCGAGATGAGATTGTTGTTGACCAGTTCTAGGGTTTCGTTAAGCTATCATCGATAACCCCTTTTCTCAAGGTGCAATTTTTTTTTCTCATATTTCTCTTATATTTGTCTGCTTTTCAGCTTCCATGTATGATTAAATCGATGAAAAATCGTATTTTGCGAATTGGGTGTTAGGTGTTCTGTTATTTCCTGAGATGGGTATTGATTGAAATCCATGATTTTGGGTTTAGGTCGTTGATTTCGATTGCGGAAGTAGAGTTCTTTAGGTCCTGTTTCTGTTGTTTGCACGTAATTGGAGGAGTTTGATTCAAGTTTAAGGGTCTTTGAGTCTTGACACACGAGTTGATGGGCTTAGATTTAGTGAATTGGCAAGAAAAAAATCATGTCAGTTGGAACACAGGCAACTGAAATGTGAATTTGTTTATTAGTGCATCATAAACAACATTATGATATTTCTATCAAGGTAATAGAGCCAATATGTGTAGATTTCTCTTGTTCTTTTCAGTTGGTAATATGCAGACATGTCTTGAGTGCCACTAGTGGTTTAATTTCTGTATCAATCAGTAAATGCATAAAGCTACAAAGTTAATGCCTGTATGGATTACTCGTGTCGTGTCGTTGTCTAGAAAAAACCCCCTAAATGAGCATATATAGTCTCATCGGTATGATCAATGCGGGAAGATTCTAATCGAACCTGAATGTGCAGGTTACCAAGAATGAGGAAGAGGAGTTTAACACAGGACCACTCTATGTTCTTATGTTGAGTGTCAAGAATAGCACTCAGGTAATTTTTCTTGTAATCTAATAGCTCTGTGCACATGAAGGGTTTGCGATTGAAGGGCATTTGTTCTTATCTAAATTGGTTGTTTGTTGTGCAAATAGGTGCTCATCAACTGTCGCAACAACAGAAAGCTTCTGGGACGTGTGAAGGCATTTGACAGGCATTGCAACATGGTTCTGGAAACTGTTAGGGAGATGTGGACTGAGGTATTTACATTCATTGGTTGTTCTTTTGTGTTTAGATTTCATTAGTCTACCGTCTGTTTATAGATCTTCATTTGACTTGGAGACATGGTGCGGGGGGTCGCGGTCTTTTTTTTTTTAATATAGTAATTAAGAAGTGGCCCGTGTGCCCCTACGCGGTTTATCGTTTGTAGGGAGCGTGATTTTTAATTTTTTTTTTTATGTTAGGCGGCGAGGGAGGGGGGTTGTGGCGTGGGAGGAGGGGGCGGAGTGGGGGGTGTGGTAGAGGGGGGGGGGGAGGGGAAAAAAAGGGAGGGGGGGGGGGGGGGGGGGGGGGGGGGGGGGGGGGGGGGGGGTAGGGGAAGGTGGTGGTGGTTGTTTGGGGAGGGCATTTGTGGGTTTTAAAACCAAAAAAAAAAACCCGGGGGCCTTCCTTTCCCGAAACCCGAACCCGCAACCACACGCCGCCATCCTTCATCGTCGTTGACTCGTCGGCGGCCACGGATCGGAGAAACTGAACCCAGAAACAGCTTCCCCTCGCCGAGACGAAGCCGAAGCACCCCACATCGTCGACGGAAACCCACGGAATCGCCGGCAACAAGACGAACGGAATCTGCGAGCTTTCCGCGTGATTCGGGCAGACAGTGCGTGGTAAGCTCTGAAACCTTGATTTTTGGATTCCTGAGATTCCGTAGATGCGTTTTGACATAAAATTCGATGGATTTGGTTGAGAATTGAAGGTTTTAGGATTTTGGGGAAGCCGGGGAAAATCCCCAAATTCCGGCCAGCTCGGCGTCCTCGCGTCGCGACACGTGGTTGACACGCGTGTGCCGCGTGGCGCCACGTCGCGCCATGTGTCACACCACGTCGCACCACGTGGCTGCCAGGTCATCGCCACGTCAGCACTGTGTCAGTGCCACGTCAGGACGCGTGCTGACGTCAGCCGTTGACCGGCGTTGACCACTGTTGACCGGCCACTTTTCCGAGTGGAAACGACGTTCCGGATTCAATGGCGAACTCCGTTTTGCCATCCGAGTTACGGTTATACCCCAATTGAGCAAAATGTGGAGAATTAGGGTTTTATGATTATTCTTATTATTCTTTGTGGTAATCGTTATTTATTGGGATTGTTAGGTGATCGGTTCCCGAGGAATCAGCGTTACCGACCCGAGCCTACGGACGACGATGACGATCGCCCGGGCCTATCTGTGAGTGGACGGGTTTTGGTTTTGATTGTTGTTTGAGCATGCTTTATATTTATGTTTACGTATCTTTATGCTTTGGTGAGTATCGTTTGAGTATGTTTATGTTATATGCATTTGTGATATGATGATGTGATCATGGGATCCTTGTTGGTGTTGGTGAGTTTTTGGAGCATACTATGTCCGTATATGCATATAAGTTTGTTATGCTGGTTATGTGGGTTTATGTTGCGGGATTAGGGGTGGGAAAACCCGGCCCAAAACCCGGAGCCCGGCCCGAACCCGGCTCGAAATATGCTAAAGGGCCGGTCCTAAATTCCAAACCCGGCCCATAACTAAAAAAACCTGGCCCATAACTAAAAAAACCCGGCCCGGCCCGTAAAAGTCGGGCTCAAAATCGGGCCCAAATTTTCAAAACCCGGCCCGGACCGAAATAACCCGAAAATAAATATATATTAATATTTTACAGGTGTTGGTTTATAATTGGCTTAAAAAAGAGTTACACATCTGCTAAAATAGAACCTACACACCAGATAACTTCTGAAATCGGACGGCTACGATCAATCTGAGAGATCGGACGCCTGTAGCCTGACCGTGAGCAAATTGGGCGATCCGCATCCGCCGCCTTCCTCCTCCATAGTCGCCGTCAGCTTCGATATCGTCGCATCGTCGTCATTTTGCCGGTCGTCGCCTCGTCGTCGCATCGTCGTCATCTTGCCGGTCGTTGCCTCATCATCGTTGTCTCGTCCGGCTTCGAGTCATCGCGCCGTCATCTTCGAGTCATCGCGCCATCCGGCTTTGAGTCATCGCACCATCCGGCTACGTCGCAGTCGTCCAGCGCCGTCGTCGTCTAGTCTTCGTCTCCATATCTCGTCCTCGGCGACCCGAAGACGTCGGGAGAGATCGAGGTCGAGATCTCTGTGAAATTTGTCGGGTTTTACCCGGCTAAACCCGAACCCAAGCCCGAAATTTCGGACTCAGAACCCGACCCGGCCCGAAAATGTTGGGCCTTTGAACGGGCCTGAAAATAGAGAGCCCGACTTCTAGTGGGCTTTTTTCGGGCTTACCCAAAACCCGGCCCGGCCCGGCCCGATCCCACCCCTATGCGGGATATGCTGGTTGTTGCTGGTTAGTGTTGGTTAGGGTATGTGTTTTACCTGGTATGGTTAGTATGGTTTCCTCACCTTGTACATTGGTATTGCGAATACAGTCTCCTTGCCAATGTACTTACCCTTGCCAATTGGTATTGCGAATACAGTCTCCTTGCCAATTGGTAGTATATTGTACATTGGTATTGCGAATACAGTCTCCTTGCCAATGTACTTACCCTTGCCAATCGGTATTGCGAATACAGTCTCCTTGCCAATTCGTAGTATCCTGTACATTGGTATTGTGAATAGTCTCCTTGCCAATGTGCTCTTACCCTTGTCAATTGGTATTGCGAATACAGTCTCCTTGCCAATTGGTAGTATACTTTATATTGGTATTGTGAATACAGTCTCCTTGCCAATGTAAAGTGCATAAGTATGTGTGACTGTTTAATGTCGTTGTGAGTTGGTTGTTGCTGCATGTTTGTTATGGTATAGTTGTATAATACTGTTTTAACTTGGGGGATTATTATTATGTTTTATAAACATTTTACACTGACATTTATTTTCCATGTCCACTCACCTTTGTTTTGCGCCCCTCAGGACTTGATACTGTTGAGCACCACAGAGACGAGCGGCAGGAGTCAGTGTAGCTTTGCTCTTGGTTCACAAAGAGTGGAAGACTCTTTGCCATTCTGTCTATTGATCGTTAGACGGTGTACGTAGTGTAATTGTGTATTATTCCGCCTTCGGGCGGAGTACAGTTGTTAGGTTTACTTCCGCTGTAGACGCTCTGATACATTGTAGGTATTTGTATTTTGGTTTTCTTTTCTTCGTTTTGTCGTTTTTTAGTTGTTTAAGGCTTCGTCACTCTGTAGGGGTGATGGCCGCACTCCCGGGCCCCACTTTTCGGGACGGGGTGTGTCAAGACATTTGTGTTTTCTTTTAATTGTCAATGCAGGTGCCGAAAACTGGGAAAGGCAAGAAGAAAGCGCAACCGGTTAACAAAGATAGGTTCATCAGTAAGATGTTTCTTCGTGGGGATTCCGTTATCATTGTCCTCAGGAATCCCAAGCGAGGGGTATTGTAATGCCTAAATACTTGTAAGACGGCGGCTCATGCTGAAGATCTGAGTAGGGTGTTTTGAGTGTGCTCTCTAGAGCTACTTTCCCCAGTTGACTAGTTCTTGTATATCTGACCATTAATCTGGTGTTAAACATGTATGAATCTATGTTCGTGAACTTCTCTTCACAAATATTTGCTGAAATTGAAGTGTATGCTGAAATTGAAGTGCTCTCCGAGCAATGAACATAAATTTTTTTGAGATGGTGTTTGCCAATCAATTTATTGTTGTAATCATGTTGATCAGTTTAAATGTAGATGTGAGAAGTGCAGTTGTAGTGAATATTATGTTCATTTTCAGATATGATATTGTTCATCAGTTATTTGTTGTACCAGTGTCTTCTATAGGGGTGGGTTAGTACAAAATGGATTGTTTGTACTTTGGTTTAAGTTATGGTATGAAATTGATACTTGGTTTAAGTTATGGAATGAATGAGATTTTGAATGTCGGTGACCAAACTTTCCCAAACTTGCATTCTGGGAAATTCTAGGTAATCTGGACAATCCCAAGATTATGGCATTCGGATATAATCCAATAACAAAGATTATGGCGATATAGTGAGTTTTAACTGGATATATTGTTGTTGGATTATATCACAAAAATTGGTACCATTGAATCTCATGCATATCGTTCAACGCATTCCATTTATAATCCAATGTTAATAGTCCAGGGACAAAACCATCAAGAGATTTGTGTAACAATAAATTGTGAAACATATGTACGGTAGAATTAGACATAAAAAATGGATAACATTGAATAGGATATAACGGATAACTAATTCGATATAATGTAATATAACACAAAATTCTTCGGATATAGTGGGTTATAACAAAGATTATGGAGATATAGTAATTGTTTATCAAATTGCAGTCTCATTGGGATATATTGAAAATTCACTCAAGAAGAATGAACTTGATGCGTGGTATTGACCTGAAGAAGATTGCAGAGAAGATGAATGGCGCATCTGGTGCAGAACTTAAGGTACTTTTCCTTTTCTCCTCAGAGTCTTGTTAGTAGCAAAGTTTTGAATTAAGCATCAAATCTTCAGGCTTGTGTCTTTTCCCATTATGCAGACTGTTTGCACAGAAGCTGGAATGTTTGCTCTGAGGGAGAGAAGGGTTCATGTGACTCAAGAAGATTTTGAGATGGCAGTTGCCAAGGTAATGAAGAAGGAAACTGAGAAGAATATGTCATTGCGCAAGTTGTGGAAGTAAATTTTTTATCATGGTGTTTGTTCGAGCCAATCTAAGCATGAAAGACGATGTTCGAAAGGCAGTGATTACAGGGTGACTTGTATTTGCTTGCATTTTGATTACGGGGTGAAGGGTTTAGACCATGATGTTTGTAGTTGAAAACGACTGAGTGTATGCTGGATGCATGCCCACTTTGCTGACTTAAAGTTAGAAGGGTCTTGGAAGTCATATACATATGCTTCACTTCAAATTAGTTTGATGTTGCTTTAAAGTGTTTTCATCAAATTTCTTCTGTCTGAATGGATACTAAAGCTAACATGAATGAACTGCAAGATAGTGACGTGTGGTGTGTTGTTTTTAAAATAACAAGAAGCAATTTAGAATTGATCTTCGTATGTCATACATGATGCAAGTTACTTCTCTCTTTTCATTGGAGCATTTTATTCTTATCAAACTCGAAATATCATATGTAACAAATATCAGATGTAACTAATTGAAGTGAGTTTTAAAGGGAAAATGAGACAATTTGAGGGAAATTCTAGGCAATCTGGACAATCACAAGATTATGGCATTCAGATATAATCCAATATAACAAATATTATGGCGATATAGTAAGTTTTAACTGGATATATTTTTGTTGGATTATATCATAAAAATTGGTAACGTTGAATCTCGTGAATAGGATATAACATACCCAATTTCCACAACTCATACACTGATACACAAACATCCAAGAATACAAGCTTCTTTCAACAACTTCACTACAGGCTTCATAAATATCGACAATGAACCAGCAGAGGCTTAAAAATATACCACAAGAGACACAAATATATAGTAGTTCCATAAATTTCAACTACATGCCGCTAACCACGCAAATTCCAATAAAAGTTCCAAGACCTCCTTTTCTAGATGTAGCTAAGTCCAACTACGGCAGAACAAAAGAGCATACGATCATGTGAAGTTAAGAATTATAGTAGAAGTAGAGTTTTTGAAGATTTGAATGGCACTTACAACTAGTACCGCCAGAGTACTTAGGAAAAATAGAGAATATCCAAATAGGTTCCTTTTCCTTGTGTTGATCTTCGCCTCATGATACGACAATATGATAATCGTTAGAAATGCAAATGGCTGGTATACCAGAGTGAGGACCCTTGCTGGATGATACCTCTGCCATAGCAAAAGAAAAAAAGGAGGAAATCAGAACCATGAGTAATGAGACAATCCATTGATTTCAAATGCAGCAACTGTCTAGACATATCGTCAACTTGCACCTCACTTCTCTATCTAGAGTCAGTTCTAATAACAATCCTTCATGAGCCACTTCTCCTACTATATCTCATAGTATCCAAATGCAAATCTCATAATATCCAAATCCAAATATTTACCGAGAACAAGTTGACGTAGTAATCTTCAATTGTAAGCATACTGTTCCAAGAGAATAGGCAACCATTTCCAAGTAGCCAACATATCACCATTGCAGCATACTTTCCCTTCATTCAGAATAAATGCAAATCACAAACTGGCTCAAGAAATCAAAGCTAATCAACTGCAAATGCATTATGATTAGTTTTATTCAGAAATTGAAACAAAAATAAGTTTACAAACCTCAAGCTTAGGTGGGGATCCATTTACATCAGGAGTTGCCATGACTGCTTCTTCTCAACCAGCTCCTCCCTACAACTACAAGTTATGGCAAATTAGCACACACATATAAATCATATCCCCACTTAACATTTTTTATTTATTTATCAAAGACTTAAGTTCAAATTGATTCTCTCCAGCTGTTGCTTCAGCTATCCACCATTCCAGTATTTCCTCTTAAGTTTGCTGCTCTAGTCACACACATTCTGCTAATCTAATTGTTTAATTTGTTGACCTTACTAAATTTAGCCTCTAACTAAAATGCTAGTGTTAATCTGCTACTGAGTGCAATTATTGTACTCATCTCTCCCCTTTTTCAAGGATTTTGATTAAGTATTTCTTCACCACCCTTGAACTCTTTTTTGTGCAGAAGCCAGCAAGTTGTGACGATCGCACTAATAAATTTCTCCTCTAATAGGTTGAGCAAGTGTTGATCCAGCACTTGTCTACCAAAATTGCAACAAGGCAAAAACTGTTAACTCTTTACATGAAGTTCCATTAATTGTTAGAAACCTAGAAAGAACAAATGACATTCCAACCAACTCCAAGGCTCCACCTTGCTACAGAAGCAACAAAAACAATAACCTAAACAAACTCATTACAGATTTCTGAGCTGCATCAAAGAGATGATCACAAAAATCGAATATTTGATTAACTGAGGATAGGTAAAAACTTACTTTTGTTGCAAGAAGAGAGGCTCTTTGGATTCCTCTGAATCCTTCTATCAGAATCTGAATCTTCTCTGTTTTGGTTATGTTTTCGATCATCCACCAATGGGAACTGGGAACAAAACAGAGTGAAAGTCAAATCCTAGGTTTGGTTTAATTTATTGCTATGGTGTCTGATTCGGGTTCTGCAGAATCCGGCTATCTTTATTCACCAAAAGCCATGAGGATTTAGGAATCCAACATCTAAAGTATCGCAACAGAACTAAGTTTTCATTTCAATTTCTGCTCCAACCACTAAAATGGAATATAAATTGGCCTAATTCACACTAAGTCATTTAATCTCAACAATTTCCAAAAATTTCTTTATGCTGCCAAACAAAGAACAGAAGTGTACCAGCTGCGAAGAAGAGAAGTCACCGCCGTCATCGCCGACAGCTGGCGTCACCGCCTACAGCCGCTGTCACCTGCCGCTGCGCGAAGAAGCCGCACGCTAGCCGCTGTTACCCGCCGCTGATCGAAGAAGCCGGACGCGAAGGGCGACGCCGGGAAGATATAAGCCTCCGAGGTCGGAATCGCGGGAGCGAAGGAATTTGGGGACATAAAAATGAATTTGCCCTAAATCCCAAACTACCCGAAGCCCAGCAATCTAATCCATCTGTAATGGGATATATCTATTTATAGGGCCTAAATCTGAACCCAATTGAAAACAGGTTCGATTCCTGCAAATAACCGGCCGAGCCGGTCTATGGCTGCAAATAACCCTTTTTATTTTCCCGAAACGATAGCAATAGAAACCGGCTGCGGATCCCTTTTTTTTTTTTTTTTTTGTTAAAGTAAAAATTTAATAAAAAAGCACCTCTCCAAACCCTAGTTAGTAAAATACGGAACCGATATAGTACGTTAAACGTACATACGTGTATTATTTGGCAAAAAATTTCAAATAATATAGTGAAAAATTCGGCCATTTTTAATATATTAATTATTTTTAATTAAATTTTTTATTATAATTTATATTTTTCAATAATATGTCAAAAATACGGATAAAATACATAAATAATACGTGTATTATTGTTAAGTTTCTAAAATATATGCTTATTATTCGTAAAAAATACATCAATATGTATATAATTCACGTATAGTGCGTCTAAGGTCAAAAATACATGTTTTTTACCGTATCTTTGACATAATTCGGGACAAGGGAGATAACAGTTGCATTCAGCTCACCAAGAAGGCTGCTCGTACAAAAGGACTCCTTCATTGTTGCACAACCCAAGGGACCAACAATAGACCAAGCTCGCCGAAAGAACAAGGCGTTAAAACCATCAGGACCTGAAGCTTTGTTTGCCATGAGCTTGAAACAAATATTACGGACTTCATCATCACAAACATCAGTCACCATACTATCTGCGACATGATTAGTGATATGAGATTGGACAAGCCCGCCAAGATCATCGACAACACATAGCCCATTAAACCCCTAGAGACTCTGAAAATAATCCACAACCTCAGAGGTAATAGAGCCATCTGCACGGTTATAGAGACGATATGATTTGAATTGGTTCTTTGCTTGATGGTATTATGGAAATAGGAGGTGTTGTGATCCCCTGCCGCCATCCAATTCAGACAAGATCTTTGCTTGAAAAACCATTCCTTTCGCCCAAGGCACTTATAATAAGAATGAATTAGAGTCTTTTCCAACTCAACCAAACTAGTAGGGTTCGTCAATGGGCCTGTCCTGGGCTTAATTAAAAAGTATATATTCGTGGGCCGGGTCGAGCCGGGCTTTTTAGAAAAATTAAAGCCCAAGCCCATCTATGATCCATGGGTTTGATGGGCCGGGCTGGAGGCCCACATTTGGGCCCATATGGGCCGTCCTGAAGGCCCACTATTTTTCTTGGACTATAAATTCTACTGCGACGAGATGAGATGATATGCTTGGTCGTCGAGCTCCCCTTTTTCTTGGATTTTCTTATAGTACACCTCATTGTTGGAAGAGTACGCTGCACTCACTGGCGAGACTAGAGGATTTTAATAAGGGCTGTCGTAGCTTTTTTCTAGAGCAATTACGGGAGAAGAGTTGTCAGCAAAGAGAGATAAAGGGGAAGTCTGTGAGAGGGAGAAAAGATCGAGACACATAGGAAAAAAAAGAGGGAGAAAAGAGGAGGAAATTTGAAGGGAGGGGGAAAGATATTTTTGGATTAGGGTTAAGGTATCATAATTTAGTGGGCCTGCAGGTCGGGCTTATATGGGCCAAGCTGGGCCGACTCATTTAAGCTTAAATGGACTGGGCTTGTGGGCCGAGCCGAGCTTCAAACCCCTAGCCCAAGTTCAGCCCTATTAATATATGGGCCGAGCCGGGCCGGGCTTGGGCCTTATGGGCCGGTGGGCTTTTTTTTTTGGCCCATGGGCCCCCAGGCCAAATGATGACCCCTACAAACTAGGATCCTCCAGAGAATTAGACAATTGAACTTGACAAGCATCAAGAGCCTCCTTGGCAGTATCGACAACCAGAGTAATGTCCGCAGAAGGATGGCGATTGAGGTTCTTAAGACTCACCCACATCTCTAAGACAAATTCTAAAATTAGAGATAGCCAAAAGTGCGACTGTCAATTCTGCGAACCCTCTCATCAAAGAAGCGGGTAATATTGAAATCACCTAACACAATCCATGAGATTTGTCCCCTAGAGGAGCCAAAGAACACAATACTACGCCACAAACTATGACAAAAAGTGTCGTCATTCGACCAATACACAAAAGAGGCGCAGAAGCTTAGGCCAGAGTCCAAAATAGTAACCCGACAATGTACCGCTTGGTCCATAGACCCGAACACAACGCCACTAAGGGCTTCACCTATGGAGAGACCATTTTGGGCGTCTTGAGGCTGTCGTTTTGATAGCCTTTGCTAAAAACACCATGTGCCAATGCATCGGAGTCCGGGGTTGCAAAATGAAGAGCTCGCCGACAGGCTCAAGAGGGGGGCTGAATATATATAGACGGGCTTTTAGCCCTGGATGCAAGTGGGATGATGGGTGGACCCCACCCAATTTGACCAAAGATGGTTTATATGCAACAAACTAAGCTGCACAGTGTAGTTTTGTTAAGTGGGGTGCTGTAATACTTTGCCATCTGTCGCACTATGAGTCCCAATGAATTAAAAAACTCTTATCATTTCCAAAATTGAAGCTTCTTTTCTACAAATTAACAAACAAAATACCACAAAAAACTTTCATGTCGAAATTCGATTTTTTTGAAAAAATCTTATTATGTCTTAATTTGAATTTTTTTTTTGCCGAAATGTTCATAAAATTATTAACATAACAGTAATTAATATTTTAGTCAAGAAAAATTAAAGACCCAAAGCATAATTTTGTTTTTGTGTGTTGTGGTGATATAAAATAAAGTAGGGTCGGGCCGGGGGGGGCCCGCTCTTTTTTTTGTTTTTTTTTTTTTTAGGGGGGAGTTTTTCTTTTTTGTGTTTTTGAGGGGGTCGTCCGTCATTTTTAGAGTCCAAAATGGGTCTCTCCATTGGTGATGCCCTAAGGACATCTCAATTCCAACCCACCCAAATTCTTCCGTTGGCATGAGAGCTATAGTTATTGACAACTGACCAAAAATGCAAAGTTTTCCGAGAAATCCAGTCAAAATTCGAACATCAAACACGAGTTTCAACCAAACCCAGAAGACAAAGACGGTTATCCATAAAAAATAAAAAAAAAACCCTCACCTCAAGCTGCCTATCAGGGTCGTTTAAACCCCTGACATTCCAACATGCACACTTAATCATTAGATTTAGGATTAGCAAGTACCTAGGCTTTTGCAGGCCCAACCTTCGCAACCCAATTGCAATCCATTTCCTTCGAATCATTAGGCTTGAAACTGCCCAAAGGAAGTTTACCAATATCTCTCACAATAATTCTCTCCGGCCAACGAGATACATCCGGAGACGCTGTCGCCAACAGCTCTGACTCTAACAAGTCACCCATCATCTCAAGGGCATGAAATTAATTAGAGGCATCCACCAACACAGCAGAAACAATCTCGACATCTAGGCCAATTGTCATTTGAGAACCTTTGTTTGTTTCTTTGCCTTCTTCTATTACGAGTGGGCTTAGGAGTTACAAAGGTACCACCAACATGATCAACATCACTTACCCCAATACCTGTGTTCACATACCCATAGTTTACAGAAGGAGTTGGGCCTGCAGCAGAGCCCACAACACCACTTGAAGATCCATTCTCAATTTCTAGAGCACTAACGGACCCAGGATTAGCTGGCCGGAGAAGGCAAGCAGGCTCAAAGTGCCTGGACGAACAACACCGAGAGCAAACGCGTGGGAAATATTAATACTCAACACTCACCTCCACAACCCAAGCAATTTCACCTTCTTCATCAGAAGGTATCTCAAGATCAAAGGAGTCCACCAATGGTTTAGAAGCACTGACCTCCACACAAATTCTCATGTACGAAATACGTCGTCCAGATTTCGTAAAAAAGTCAACATGAAGTGGTATGCCAATAAGACTAGCTAAGTGAGAGAATTCCTCCCTATTCCAATGCTCCAAAGGAATATTAAAGAACTTAACCCAAATTGGAACAGTAACATGGGAGGACTTCGAAAGAACTAACTCAGGCTTCCAATGGGAAAGGAAAATCATTTTGCCCGAGAAGTGCCACGGACCAGATTCAAGATAACTAGGCTCATCTATGAATTTAAAGAAGGAAAAACCTTGATCATTTGCTTGAGCATCAACAAGGCCTTTGCCTCCCAAAATCTTTCGAGCAAGCGTATTGACTAGCGTAAAAGGGAGCTGTTTGTCAATAAAATAACCCACTAAACAGGCCTGCCATTTTTTTGCTTCTCGATAGCAGCGTAACGCGGAGGAAAAACAACCTTACGGTTGCTAATTAGCTTGGGCTTACAAAAGCAAAGGTTCGAACCACCAGGCCCAGACCCAGAACTGGCCCCAATAGGGTCAACACAAACCATATCCTTGTATGTAGCGCCTGACTCACCAACAAGATCAGAAACATTGGGAGGGGGGCCAGTTTGGTGAAAATCCAATGAAACCACACTTCCTTGGATTGGGGAACACACTTCGAGGGAGGGAACAAAGCTCTGACCAGCAGGAACAGAAGGAACATGCACTTGAAGAGGCGACGTGTTGTCCAATCGGGGAGGCCTCGAGCCAATCACCATAGCATGGGGACACTCCAATTGAACAGTGGATCCAACAGTAGGTAAGGGAGCTTCCGCCTCCGTAGCGCCATCGAAACTCAATCCACAATCAGCCGGCGACACATCAGCAATAGGACTACCGTGAAATACTGATAGAGAATCATGACCAACCTCAGAAAGCACGATACCATTGAAAACAGTGCCATTCACCAAGCGAGAACATTATTTCATATTATCTAGTTGAGGGTGTCTCAAAGCAAAGAAACTGGGAGAGTAGGAAGGATTGTGGATTGATTAGGCTCACTAAACCTAGGTACAAGAGGGTTTGGACATATCTGGGGGTGGAGAATAAGTGTGGACTGAGGTTTATGGTGGTAGGATTCAAGATTGGAGAAAAAGCTTGATCATCTCATCAAGAGAAAGTGTTTTGGATTCCAGAATGAAAGGTTCATGTTGTAGAGTCGGTTTAACTGGCTGCGGATCTTCTGTGCCAAGCTTTCCTATCTCATTATGTCCCTGCTCTTGTATAATGATACATGTCGCTTCATTAATTATCATACTTCACAAAACTTGACATCAATTAACCTCGTTTAACCCTTTTTAACCCCGTCAACTCCAAAACTCTCCGTCATCCTCTTTTTCTTTTTCTTTTTTCTAACATCTCCTTCTCATCTTCTAACACAAGAGCAACCATGGATTGGTTTTGAAAGAAATTAGGCTTTATATGATTGAAGTATAATGAAAATCACCATTCAAGTCTAATTAATATTTATAGTAAATACAATTAATGATCCCAAACAAGGCTCCGACGACAACGATGGCAACCTGTAGACTGCCGCTTTCAAAGGAAGCCCAGATAGCAGCTTCCCAGCCTCCGTGGGATGGATTGGCAGAGGAAGAGTCAATTCTGGCACCGTAGGAAACGCTAATGATCAATTTGGCGGCGATTCGTGCTTTAAGTGCAGCCAATCAAGACACTGGGTTCGGGATTGAATTTTTACAGCAATGCTTGAATGGTCCCCAAAATTTTATGCTATACAAGTGAATGAAGATGACATGATAACTAATATATTCTGGGTTGATGCAAGGATGACGGTAGAATTGTATAAAGCTCAATTTCTTTCAAACCTACTTTCTGGGCTGATCCCAATTTCGTTTGTCCCTCGGCGAATTGAACTTATGATGATTTCTAGAGTTGAATCATTTATAAAGCTTAATTTCTTTTAAACTCAAAGTAAGCTTTCATATCCATGATTGCTATCTCGTTAGAAGATGAGAAAGAAGGAGGAGATAGAAAATGAAGCAGCGAATTGCATCACTTCGATCGGGGAAGCTCGCGTAGAATTTTGGAGTTGACGGGGTTAAAAAGGGATTAAGTGGGTTTAACTGGTGTTAAGTTTTGTTAAGTGGGGTCATTAATGAAGTATCAGGTGTCATTGTATAAGGGGAGGGACATAGTGGAATAGGAAGGCTTGTGACAGAAGATCTGCAGCCATAGAAACTACCTGCTGTACATTTCCCACAACGCGGCTCTAAATGGGATTGGGTCAGACCTGAAAGCCGAGAACCAAGGTAGTCAAGCTTGGCTCAAGATCGCAAAATTTAAGAATGAAAGATCAAATTCGGCTTTATAAAGGGTGCTGCTAGTTCCACCACCTTGTCTTATTTACACACCCACAATTTCATTAAAATTTTTGAGGGCTGTTAGTTTTACCACCTTGTCTTATTTGCATATCCACAATTTCATGAAAAATTTAATTACAATTGTAATCTTATTGTGAAATAACGTATAAGGACACTGTCAAACAAAAAAAGAAAAACCTAGAATTTATGTTTGCGTGGTCTTTTCGTTTCCCCCGCAAAGCTCCTCCGTCACCCAGGTCTCCCCTCCTCCAAAACCTTCTACAATTTCCTCTCTTATATTCATCAGATCCGTAAATCATTCAATTAATTTTGAGTAATCAAGAAGACAATGGATGATGAAGAGAACAACTTCAATGAAGAGGTAAGCAACTTTGGGCATTGATTTTAGGGTCTATGTAGTCTCTGGCCTTGCTTTTGTCCCCGTATATATTATGATATTGATCTAACGATATTGTAAGTTGTTGATTACCAGAAGGTTATGTTGATTCAATATATGAACTACGAATCAGTGAAGGTTGATATCGGCGAAATTTAGAGGATAGGGTAAAAGAACACATCCCTGAGCGTATATTTGCTAGCAAAACTTTTGTATTAATCATTCCCCAATAACTTAACACAACACTGTGTACGGTTCATGTGGTCAGTACATAGATGATAGCTAAAGATTAATTAATACACATTAGCATTAATGGATTTGATAGTTGATAGTCTTTCCAAGAACTGGTTACACACCTCCTCCTTGCTCAACATGCTTAAGAGATAAATTAGGGACATTTTAAGAAAAATAGTGGGTGGAAAAAATGATTTGTAATTTAGTTGGGGATGTAAATATAAGATGAGTGTGCAAATAAAACAAGGGGTGAAACTAACAGTCCCTAAATTCGAATTAGAATTATAACCTTATTGTGAAATGACGTATAAGGACAGTGGCAAACAAAAAAAGAAAAACCTAAATTTTATGTTTGCGCTGTCTCTTTGTTTCTCCTGCAAAGCTCCTTCGTCTCCATTGATATGACCCGTTGCAAAGATTTTCCCAAAATATTGTGAAATGACCAAAATGCCCTTGATTGGTCAAATGTTGACTTTTGAACAGTAACATATGTTATTTTTGATATTGGACTCTATGCGAAGAGCTCGACGATACGATTATGTCCGCATAGACGGAATCGAATTTCAAGTTGTAACGAACGAGTTACGGATGAAAAACGGATTTGTGGTGTAGGAGAACTTACCACGTGGCAAGCTCTGATTGGTCAACATGTGGGATATTTTGGGGAAAGGGGACAAGCTCTGGTTGGTCAAAAACTGAAGAAAGAAAGAAGGAGAAGTCGTGTCTTTCCTAAAAAAGAAAGCTGCGATGCTGTTTCCCTCTCACTGCTGTTCTCCCTTTTCCGGCCACAGATCGGCGATGACACCAACTGGAGAAAGCTTCCTCTCGACCTCAAGAGGGTGTCCACGAACTTTCGGCATCAGAAAAGGAGTAGATCGCCGCCAGTGAAGTCAAACGTGAAACTTGGACGGCCAGGCTTCTCGCTGCCGTTGCTCTTTTTCCGGCGACTTTCTCCTAACGCCACCAACTACACCAGCTTCCCAACGTCCCAGAGAACATCCTCACAAAGTTTCAGCCCAAGAAACGCGCCGGAGAGCCATCAACAAAGCCTATCGGAATTCGCAAGCTTCCGATCAATATTCCGGCCAGTACAGGCTGTGATCCTGAGGAACCAGCATGACCGAATCGTGCCTGCAGAGGAGAATGATGACAATCGGCCGGTGTCACTAATTTGATTCTGAAGTGCATCACCGAGACGACTGAGACCCGCTGATAGCTCTACTTCCACAAACGAAGAGTAGGAGCTCTTCGTAATCTTTGTCAGGTTGGTTATGAGTTAAGCTGTACAGCTTATTGATGCAAAAAATGGGATCAACGTCAAGGGTCCAGGTCGGACAAGAGTGTGTCAGGGAGCTAGGAGGCTAGCTCCGGATGCTGGCTTCCGGGTGGGCCCAGAAGGTGCTGCCCGTAAGGTTGTTCCGGGGACGGAGGTACCTGCACAGGAAGGAAAGTAAAGCTCGGGGCACCGGTGGGGTGCCGACCTAAGACCCTCCGAAGCTTAAGTCAGCTGAAGGAGGAAAGGAAGGAGAGTCTTAGAGGCAAGTAAGTATTTTGTGGGAGAGAATGGACTTACTTTCACTTGTGGAAGTGAGGTATTTATAGTGAGGGGAAACCTAGGGTTCCAAGTGAGTGAGGTTGTCCCCTAGGTTACCCCTACTGGGCCTCTTGGAGGCCTAGTCAAGCTTCTAGGAGAGTAGCTGGGCCTCTAGGGGCCTTTGTCTGGGCCCAAGTGGGCTTTGCCTGGGGCCAGGTGGCCTTTGTCTGGGCCTAGATGGGCTCCATGCTTGCTGTCTGGAGGGAGTACCACGGTCCTGGGGGTGCGCTCCCAGGAGGATAGGCCTCCGGGAGAAGTGATCCCGGAGGGTAGGCTTCCGGGAAGTGTGGTCCCGGAAGGGGGGAGTGGTCCCAGTAGCTCCTTCTTCTGGATGACATGTGGCCGATCCGGGTATGGTATGAACACAGCTGTTTACTACGCCCTTGGGGCAGTTGTAGTGTGTTGTTTTCTCTTCCATTGTAGATGCTCTGATATTAATTTGTATTTCTTTTCTTCTGTTTTTGTCGTTTTTAGTTGTTTAAGGCTTCGTCACCACGTGTTGGTGATGGCCGCACTCCCAGGCCCCACTTTTCGGGGCAGGGTGTGTCAGTTGGTATCAGAGCTCTAGGTTTCCGACTTCTGGTCAAGTGTTTCATGGGTCAGTGTTGTTCTTGAACCCTTGTTTTGTACTGTATGAGCTATGTCGTCTCGTCAGGGTGGTGCACATAGGGAGCGGGGTGGACGTGGTATCAATAACCCCCATATTGTCGACAGATTTCCCAGCGTAGGTCAGCTTAGTGTTGCATTGGAGAACGTTATTTCAGTCAACCGAGGCCAAGGTGGAGGACCCACTTTGCCTGAGATAGCCCGTAAGCTGGGGGCTCAGGAGCTGAATAACACTGGAACGAATGTGGCTACTGAGTACTGGTGGGATATGATGGAGAGAGTGCTAGGAGTGATGAACTGTCCACCGGAGCAGAAGGTAGAGGTGGCATCCTCTTTCTTTTTTGAGACACTGCTGCATGGTGGCAGGATATGCAGAGAACCTACCCCAAAGTTACCGTTACTTGGGAGCAGCTCACGAGCATCTTTTGTGTTAGGTTTTTCAGCTCTGAGTTTCAATGGAAGAAGATGTCCGAATTTATTACCTTTCACCAGGAAAAGCTGTCTGTTAGTGACTATGAACAGCGGTTTTCAAGAACTCTCATGTTTTAACCCTGGAGCAGCCGACCGTCCGCTTGATTTGATGATTCAATTTCAAATTGGAATACGGGAAGACATCAGGTTGGCTATAGGTGGTAGGCAGTTCACCACTTATAATGACTTGTTTCAGGCAGCTCTGAGTGTGGAGCAGTACATGGTAGGATGGCCTGTTGAGACAAACTACAGAGGCAGTACCAGTGGAGCTAGACAAGGAAGTGGTAGTAGTGCTGTTACTCGTGGCTTCAGATGCCAGGGTAGGAACATACCCTCGGTGAGAGGGCCGAGGCAACTGCAATCCTTTAGGCGGACATCACGGAGTTCCG
Source organism: Spiraea crenata (assembly GCA_033992175.1). Taxonomy (NCBI): domain Eukaryota; kingdom Viridiplantae; phylum Streptophyta; class Magnoliopsida; order Rosales; family Rosaceae; genus Spiraea; species Spiraea crenata. The sequence continues at coordinate 142,398 of JAVBHV010000028.1, read as the reverse complement.
GATCTTCTAGTGGAGCCTCTAGATCGAGTGGCAGATCTTCTGGGGGCTTTCATATCCCGGTCTCCCGTCGATCTGATTATGGTTCTGGATGCCGCATCTATAGAGATCCGGGGCATTTGCAGCGTCAATGTCCCTTCAACTGGAGGAATGTGCATGGGGAGTCATCCCAAGGTAACCAGATAATGCAACAGGAAGCAGGCACCGGTGGGAACACTGGTGGACAAGTTGAAACACCGGGTCAACTTCAGACTGAAGTGGCCGATAATGTGGGCTAGGGTAACTGTAATAGGCGTAGAAATTGAGGACGTGAAGACCGAGGTCGGGGTCGAGAATAAGGGGGAGTCTTCGCCATGAATCAGGTGGATGATCAATTTAACCTCAACGCAAATACTGGTACGTTGTTTATCCTTGGTTGTTTGGGTTGAAGTTTTGTTTTATTTGAGTGTTACACATTGTTTAGTGTTGTCGAATTTTGGTTGTGAGGTTCGAGCGAACCCTACCCCTTAGACTGTGGTAGCCTTAGGGATGTGTGTTAGTGAGTCAGTGATCTAGCGCGTGCAATTGTGAAATCGGAGACACAAGAAGTTATAGGACATATTGGTGGTAAGAGTTTTCTCGGATGCCAAAGCACCATCCATTATCTTTGGGATGGAGGTACGCCATGGCCCTCACTTGGGCAGTTTGATGTGCCATTAATTGCTACGGTGGTCAACTCTAGACAATAGTTGCTTATTCCTCATTACCGAGCTTCTGTTTGTTCTCAGTTTCCCCATGATGAAGATGTTAGTTCTATTTCTTGGAAGGAGTGCTCTCTTTGATGATCATTCTTGTGAACTAGGAGAAATTGTTTTGGGTCTCATGAAGTCGTAGATTGGTCATTGACGAAATTCTTTCTCCAAAGTTCAAATAGTCTGACTTGAAATCGGAAAATCAAAATGGGATGGATTCAGCACTATTGTAGCTCTCGAAAGATTCTCCTTGCTGGTGAAGGTGACTTCTCCTTTTCTGCTTGTTTGGCTCAAGCTTTTGGCAGTGCAACCGATCAGGTTGCAACTTCTCTCCAGTCTCAAGGTACCTTATTGGCAAAACATGGAGATGTGCTTCATACGTGAATGAATTGAAGACAAAGCGGTGCTTGGTGCTGCACGATATTGATGTGTATGCATCCCTACCTCAAATGGAAGAAATGTGTGATCACCTTTGACTTTCTTCTTGCAGGCCATTCCTCTTAGCCGCGTGGAAAAGACCCTGAGCTCATTCAGATACTTTTCGACACCACCAATCATCTCGCTACCTTCATCGTTGGAAATAAGCAGGAGGATTGAGTCAACTCAATCGTTGGAGATTCGACATGATAATCTATCTTGGCAAGGGACAGCCGTCTAGGCTACACTTGCTTAGTTGTTTGTCACCTCGATGTAAACAGCAATCATCATTTGCTGGGTCACCCAACTGCCTTATTCTTGCCTCTTGATCGTCAGATCTTTACCATTCGTTATTATGGTGGTCAGATGGCCAATTGACATTTGGTTTCTCTGAGGAATTGTGATGTGGATATTGCAATGAGGTGACAAGACGGTGACAGTCTATGTGGAACTTATAAGATCTTTTCCATTACTGTACAGAGGGTTGGAGGTAGAGAAAGCGATGATGACGTGACCCGTTGTCATAGAGTTAGTAACTTCTGTTCTTGCAGAGGTGAGAAGGTGTACCTAGTTGTGGGAACCCAGAGGTCAGCAGTATTGTATCGACGTGAAATCAAAGTTGCGCAGCGGATGGGTGGCAACACAAACAGTTGATGCACCAACTTGAAATTTGAGCTCGGAATGGCACATTTCAGCTAGACATTTTTGAAAGACAGATTTGGGCTTACTCTTGGGCTTTACAAGATTTTAGACCCTTTGGGCCTTTTCCTTTTGTTCCTGCCAAAGGCGTAACACGACCCAAGAAAGCGGTGGCATGTCCCGTCGTTGTGCTTTTTGGGGGAGAACATCACGCTCTATAGTTCCATCGGTTGCCATGTAGCGCTTTCCGCCACGTAGCACCTCCCACGTGCTCTCAATGCGTACAATCAAATCAACCAGCTTTCCTCTTTCACAACACTCAAGCTTTTCATGTGGGATGGTAATGGAGGTCTTTGTGCATTTTCTGGGCAAGCTATGACGGATGTGTGGCGAAAGGAATTATCACATCTGATTGAGGTTGATGTGATGAGAAGCAGCACTTTGTAAATGATCGTATGAATTCGGGAACAAGGGAAGCTTAGTCCCCGATAAATTGGGCCTTACGAGGTAACATAGAGGATTGGTGACGTGGCATATCGGTTGGATTTGCCACTAGAGCTATCTCGAGTGCACAGTGTGTTTCATGTGTCGATACTCTAAAGGTAAGTACCAGATTCGTCTCATGTCTTGGAATCTCCACCACTTGGATTAAGGGCAAAGATGTTTGAGTTGTGAAAGGCCCGGTTTACTTGGTAGGTTGGAAAGATCTAGTTCTGCGCGATCGAACATTTCGACGGTGAAGGTCTTGTGCAACACCCACGATGTCGAGGAAGCCACGTGCTAGACGATGGAGTACATGCGGAAGGAGTATCCGCACCTGTTCCGAGTACGTACATCCTCCCCTAGTTGTTTTTTAATTTCAAGGACGAAATTCTTATAAGGGGGACAGATTGATATGACCCGTTGCGAAAATTTTCCCAAAATATTGTGAAATGACCAAAATGCCCTTGATCGGTCAAATGTTGACTTTTGAACAATAACATATGTTATTTTTGATATTGGACTCTATGTGAAGAGCTCGACGATACGATTATGTCCGCATAGACAGAATCGAATTTCAAGTTGTAACGAACGAGTTACGGATGAAAAACGGATTTGTGGTGTAGGAGAACTTGCCACGTGGCAAGCTCTGATTGGTCAACATGTGGGATATATTGGGGAAAGGGGACAAGCTCTGGTTGGTCAAAAATTGAAGAAAGAAAGAAGGAGAAGTTGTGACTTTCCCAAAAAAGAAAGTCGCGACGCTGTTTCCCTCTCACCGCCGTTCTCCCTTTTCCGGCCACAGATCGGCGATGACACCAACTGGAGAAAGTTTCCTCTCGACCTCAAGAGGGTGTCCACGAAGTTTCGGCATCGGAAACGGAGTAGATCGCCGCTGGTGAAGTCAAACGTGAAACTTGGACAGTCGAGCTTCTCGCCGCCGTCGCTCTTTTTCCGGCGACTTTCTCCGAACGCAGCTAGCTGCACCAGCTTCCCAATGTCTCAAAGAACATCCCCATAAAGTTTCTGCCCGAGAATCGCGCCGGAGAGCCGCCAATGATGCCGATCGGAATTCGCAAGCTTTCAATCAATATTCCGACCAGTACAGGCTGTGATCCCGAGAAACCAGCATAACCAAATCGTGCCTGCAGAGGAGGATGACGACAATCGGCTGGTGTCACTGATTTGATTCTGAAGTGCATCACCGAGACGACTGAGACCTGCCGATAGCTCTACTTCCACCAACGAAGAGTAGGAGCTCTTCATTATCTTTGTCAGGCAGGTTATGAGTTAAGCTGTACAGTTGTTTACTCCGCCCTTGGGGCAGTTGTAGTGTGTTGTTTTCTCTTCCGCTGTAGATGCTCTAATATTAATTTGTATTTCTTTTCTTCCGTTTTTGTCGTTTTTAGTTATTGAAGGCTTCGTCACCACGTGTTGGTGATGACCGTAATCCCAGGCCCACTTTTCGGGGCGGGGTGTGTCATCCCATGTCTCTCCTCCTCCAAAACCTTCTACAATTTCATTTCTTCTATTCATCAGATCCTTAAATCATTCAATTAATTTTGAGTAAGCAAAAGGGCAATGGATGCTGAAGAGAACAATTCCAATGAAAAGGTAAACAATTTTATTTTATTTTATTTTTTTTTATTTTTATTTTTTTTTTTTTTCAGTTCATCAAATCCTTAAATCGTTCTTCTTTTTCAATTGCTTGTACAATTACCCTTTTGGTGTTTGAAGACAGGACATAGATTGAAGAAGCTAGTAGTAGCGGGGCAAGGAAATCAAATTTTCACATAAACATGCTCAATGAACATATTGGAATAGGCTACGATGCTTGGCTCTCAACCTTAATGTATGAGTATCGGATTTATAAATATAAAATTTTCAGATTGGACCAATTTGATGTACTTGTTCGAAACCTTGCTTTGGGGATGGACAGCAACAACTTGATCTGGAGTTTAGAGAGGAATGGAATGAAGATGAAGTTTCAAGATGTTGAAAGTTTTGTGAAGTAGGGGAAGACTGGACGGGTCAAATGATGCGGGTTCGTTTCTTGCACAAGATGGTTGTAGATCATATATGGATGTAATCTCATTGGTGCAGGGTTATCTCTTTGGCTTGGTTTTTTTTTTTTTTTTTTTTTTATATTTTATTTATCAAAGCGTCGGTTTCTTCTAAACTATTTCTTGTATTACATTTGTAGGCTATATGTAATCCTGATAAAATTAAATCATCATATTGAATCGAAATTGTGTTTGCAAAGCAATGAAGATCTAAATGAGCATTTGCCTTACGAGATAAATTAGGGGTATTTTAGAAATAATAGTGGGTGGAAAAAATGTTTGTAATTTAGTGGGTGGGGGGGTTGTAAATATATAAGATGCGTGTGCAAATAAGATAAGGAGGTGGAACTAACAGCCCCTTTATAAATTGTTGCGAGTTCAAGCTCATACCCGAATCGACCACATGTCACTCTCATGAAGCGCCACCTAGGCAATTCCCTCCTTTTTGTGAGCACGTTTTGCGAGGCTCATGGCCCCCACATGGAGAACAATCCGACCACATGAATGCCCATCACGGGACCATCTCGTTGCCACCTTCGCACGGAGCCGCTAATCCGCTCCATAAGACAAGTATTGAAGTCTGTGCAACGTCCCAAAGTATTGACAAAAATATGTGACTTATGCCTAAGCCTCAAAGGCTCCCAAAGGCTTTCAATGTGGGACTTTGTCCCTCATTGATCACAAGCAACTTGGAGGTAAACACCTCCTTCTATAAAAGCATGTCAACCCCCATGGGTCAAAGGTAAGCAATTCTCCTTACTCAAAACCCTACTCGTCTTAAGACTTCTCTACTCCCTCAGCTAACTTAAGCCAGTACAACGTCGGTGCCTTCGTAGCTTACCCATTTCGTATTGTAGATCTGCCCGAGACCGATCCCGGAGACTCTTTTTGGATCCATAATCTGCTCCAAGACACAGTTTGCCTGAGGAAGCATTCCAGACTCGGCAAAAAACCCAATCTCGGACACTTAGCACTAGCCTCACAATCTCTGAAACCTTCAAAACTCCCCTATTTGCATCATCATTTTACATTGACTAATGACTCCATTTTTGAGCATCAACAGTTTAGCGTCGTCTGTGGGAATCAAACTAATTCCTACGTACTTCACCGCAACGCAACGACCAGCAAGAAGATAGCATCACCCATCCCCGACACCATCGGGCAGGACCTAGCGCCCCCGATGAGCAGACACCGGGGACAAACCTAAGAAACTTTCCTGAGTTGAGCTCGTGAAAAAACTGGAGGAGATGGAGAGCCGGTCACAGACCCTGGAGGCCGATAAGCCCAAGTTCCAGACCTGAGGCGAGGTGTTGGATGCCAACTACCAAATGGAAACGCAGAACTTACTTGCGGCCAACATCAGCATCCGGCACTTTCAGGAGCAGTATGCCCCAGATGAGACCGATATCCTAAACTCTCAACTCTCCACACCAGAGAATCTTATCGTGACGACGGCGCTCTAGCAGCCGACCAAGAGCAACCATGTATGGTCTTCCCGGGCACCCGCTAAGATAAGGACAGTCTTGTCCGGGGGCTTCGAGCACTCCGACTCTCGAGTGTTCGTTGCCTGAAACAAGGACATGGTGAAAGTGTATGTTGACACCCAGGCTAGTCTCAAAGACAACTGAGATATCAATCCTCGCGGTCGCAGACCAACTACGAAGCCGACCTTGATCCAGGCGAAAGCCTGCGAACTCCCGTACTTGGGTCCGGGCCTAGGCCTCAGCTCCCGTAGCCCTCGCATCACGTCGGGAGTACAACAACAACACCATCCAAATGATTTTGGATCAAGTGCAGGAGCTTGTCAACGACAAGTCGAAAAACACTAGGAGAGGAGCACCCGATCCAAGGTTGTCCCAACCAGGGAAGGACCTTTCACCGATCGGGTTAGGGCCTATGCGCACAAGTTCCAAGAGATTAATTCACGGTCGATGCGCATTACACTCTACGATGGAGGCCCCGAAGAGTGCCCTAACGCTTATATGAATAGCTTCAAATCCAACATGTTCTTCAAGGGGATCTCCGACCAAGCTCAGTGCCTCTACTTCTCAAGTACCCTTTCCAGGGCAGCACTTAATTGGTTCTTCCGGCTGCCCGTAGGAAACATCGACAACATGGAGGAGATGGAGATTGCCTTCATAGAGCAACATTAAAGTTCGAGCTTCACTTTCTATTCACGTGAGGACCTCTATGCCATCACTCAGGGGCCGACGAGAGCCTCAGGGAATACATCGCTCGGTTTAGTCACAAGTATGCCAGATGCCAGCGGACAGATGACAATACGGTGGTGAACGCCTTCAAGGCTAGCCTCCGGAACAACATGTTCCCATACACCATCAGTTTGGGGGAGAACATCACTTACACCGAGTTGGTGCACAAGACGAATACCAATGCCTGAGCTGAGTTTCGGAACGAGGCCAACCTCCGGCACACAACCATGAGCAGCATGCAAATGGGTACTGCGTCTGGTGCCCTGCCTCGATGGCTCAATATACCCAGACGCCCGCCAAGCCTTAGGCAACGTACAACCAATCGGCCCCGAAAGCCAACAACTCATACACCTTAAACAAGAGGAAAGATGGAGTTCATTCCATCTTCAGCAACCGCGACAAGCGGAACCGAGGAAATTGGCAACAGGTTTACCAAGCCTACCAGGCCCCGAACCTGTTGCCACCCCCGCCTCCGGGGCCTCGACAAGAGGCCCATCGTCAGTATCGGTGGAAGGAGTATGTTCCCTGCTTCGACCGGCACATCGCTCTCAACACCACTTACGTGACTGCCCTTCAAGCCATTGGCGACCTTCTCCCGGCGCCAAAATCTGGAGACCGAACGCCAAGGCCACTGAAGACACCAGAGTCTTCTGCCACTATCATCAGGCTAACATCCATGGAACGAAAGTTTGTCGTGTCTTAAGGACCATATCGAGGCCCTCGCCAGGGAAGGAAAGATGGATGCATTCCTTCGGGGATATGTCCCACCTCAAAAACAATTCCTCCAGATCAATGCGATCAGCGGCGTCTCGACTTTAGTTGGGGACTCCAACCAAACCCAGGAAGGAATGTGCCCGATCTTGTTATCCCAGGAGCGAAGTCATGCCTCTGAACTTCCGAGCAAAGAAGATCCTATAGACAGGATGGAGATCTATAACCTTCTACGAAGAAGAGAAGGAAGGGATCATGTACCCTTATGACGATCCGATCGTCATCCGAGTTGAGATCCCCCACTTCGACGTCGGGCTAGTAATAGTTGATACGGGAAGATCAACATAAATTTCATGGAAGCCTTCCGGACGCTCAATGTCCCGGAGCACCACTTGGACCGACTTGGACCGAAACCGCACACAACTCGTTATCTTGTTTAGGAACTCCATTCAACCGATAGGCAGTGTTTATCTGCCAATGACCATTGGTGAAGCCTAGAAGCGAACCCGGATAACCGCGACCTTCATGGTGGTCGATTGCCCGACCGCATACAACGTGATCATCGGTCGACCCGCCCTCAACCAGATGAAGTGCATCTCCTCCACTTACCAAGGTCCTGACTTCGCACAGCATAGCAAGCATCCGAGGAGATCAACGAGCAGCAAGGGGGTGCTACTCTGTAGTATTCAAGTGGGGAGCAAAGGATACCATCCCGGCCCCCGAGAAGCATGCTTGGTGGCTACACCGGCCTCACCCGAGCTGCCCTCTCTTGATAATTAACTAGATGACCCGAGAGACGAGGCCACAACATCCCAGGCAAAACCTGCGGAGAGCTTGGAAATGGTCTGCATCTCCGAAGATTTCCCTGACCGGCTAGGTGAAGATCGAGGCGGAACTTCCCCCCATAATCTGGGCGTCATTAATCAAAGTGCAGTCACCTTCCTACAAATCCGGGTATTGGAACCCAGTCTCTGGTGCTAGAATGGCCGAGGCCCGGTGCTGATGCATTAAGCGCAGCAGTTCCTCCTCGCCCAAGGGGCTAGCAAATTATTTATTTATTTTTTATTATTTATATGATTAAAAATTCATTACTCTATTATTATTATTATTATTATTATTATTAGGGGTTCTTACGAAAAAATCCTAAAAAAATAAAGTGTTATAAAAAAAAACCTACTTTCCCCGCTTATGACTCTATTTTCCATTATTATTTAACCACTTATGACCATCATTTACCCGACTTATGACTATCATATGACCTTTGTATGACCGTTATTTATCCCTGAAAGAATAATAAATTGTTCATTATATATTATATCTTATTTATTGGTTTACCCTTGTATGACCGTCGTATGACCATTGTAAAACCAATATATGACCAACTTATAACCATCCTATGACCTTAATTTACCTATTTGGTTTATATTATGTCTTATTTATTGGTTTACCCTTGTATGACCATAGTATGACCATTGCATAACCATGATATGACCATCTTATGACTGTCGGCCGATCAAATTTCAATTTTGCCAGGACACTTTTGCATTTTACCAGGGTACTTTTGCATTTTACTAGGGCACTTATCTATTTTACCAGGACACTTTTTCAATTTACCAGGGCACTTATTCATTTTACCAAGACATTTTCCTATTTTTCCGGGACACTTCACCATTTTACACGGACACTTATCCATTTTGTAAGGACACCCTCACAGTACCCTCACAACACCCATGGCCATCTTATGACCAGCGTATGACCAACGTATAACCATTGTATGATCATCTTATGACCATCTTATGACCGTCATATGATCTTAATTTACCCACCTAGTGTATGTTATGTCTTATTTATTGGTTTACCCTTGTATGACTGTCGTATGACCATCTTATAACCATTATATAACCATCTTATAACCATCTTATGACCGTCGGCAGATCAAATTCCAATTTTGCTACGCTGTAACTTTAGCGTGCTGACCCAACTGGATGCTCAGTCTTCGATGTTGCATTCGTATTGAGGCACGATAAAACTTCCATGAAGGACTCTTCCCCAAGTTATGACCCCGTTTTCGGTAAATCAATACATTCGTTTGTGATCGTCCATCGCCGTTTACGTTCACGCTCCTTTACGGGGATTATATTAGCTCTATTTTAGATTTTGTTTGTTGAAACATGACCTTACATATGACTGAAAAAGTTGAATGGTTCGGATCATCAATATTGCATTTTGATATTCAGAATTAGTTCAAATAACGCTTGCTATTTAGAATGTTTCATAACAATAACTTCTCAAATGCTCGTATTCAACCATTCCACAAACATCGATATGTGATATTGACGATCCAAATCGTTCATTCTCTTCTATTCAAAAGAAGGCTATGTTTTGGCGAAAAAAAATATTCTAAAAACCAAAATACGGTTACAGGAACGGAGTGTGATTGTAAATAGCGATGGATGGTCACAAATGAATGTACCGATTTACTGAAAACGAAGTCGTAACTTGGGGAAGAGTCCTTCATGACAGTTGTATAGTGCCTCAATACGAATACAACAGCGAAGAGCCAGCATAAAGTTGGGTCAGCACGTGAAAGTTACAGCGTAGCAAAATTGAAATTTGATCGGCCGACGGTCATAAGCTGGTAATAAGATGGTCATATGATGGTCATACTATGGCCGTACAAGGGTAAACTAATAAATAAGACATAATATAAACTATGTGGGTAAATTAAGGTAATAAGATGGTCATAAAATGGTCATAAGTTTGTCATATAACGATTATACGATGGTCATAACGATAAACCAATAGATAAAATAATATAAACTGTGGGTAAATTAAGGTAATACAATGGTCATAGTATGGTCATAAGATGGTTATAAGATGGTCATACTCTGCTGTAGATTATCCGATATTCGAATTCCGGCGGGATTATTCAAATTTCGAATTCCGGCGGGATTATCCGATATTCGAATTCCAGCGGGATTATCCGATATTCGAATTCCGGCGGGATTATTTATTTAATTTTTATTATTTATATGATTAAAAATTAATTACCGTAATTTCCTTTATTTATTATTATTATTATTATTATTATTATTATTATTATTATTATGGGGTTCTTACCAAAAAGTCCTAAAAAAAATAAAGTGTTACCAAAAAACCTACCTCACTTTTTTTCTTACAAAAAAAATTTTATTATTACAATTTAGTCATATTTTACCGGGGCACTTATTTATTGCATTTACCGGGGCACTTATCCATTTTACCGGGGTACTTATTCATTGCATTTTACCAAGGCACTTATTCATTTTACCGGGGCACTTATTCAAAATATGACTAAATGGTTAAGACTAAAATGTAATGAGTTTTTTGGGTATTATGTTAATAAAACATGACTAAATGGGCATTTTTTCTATTATTATTCTGAAATTACAATTACTAAATTATTATAATTAATTGTATTTTTACTCTTCTTTTTTTTTTTTTTCCGTATTCGAATTCAGGTCCTTGTCGAGAATCAAGATCTGCTAGGGACCTAGATGCTCGAGTCTACTAAACAGATTTCCTTTCGGAGTATCACAAGCTTTTTCTGATACAGCAGATCATTTCTATATTGAAGCTGGAAAGTTTCTACGTTTAGCTCTAGCGGGAAAAAGTAAATGAGCAAATTGTGTAAGAAATTGATTACAACTGTTCTTGTACGCATTTGAAGTTGCTACTGCTTTGAGCAGTCTTCAAACCACGCATACTGGAGGAGCTAGTTGGTGGCAGGAGTGTGCTCAAAACTATAATACAATCAAACTTATAAAAATATGAATGTAACAAACATTCTCTGGTCATTTTAATCAATTGATCGAAATAGCAATCTTAATTTGAAATACAAAAATTAACTTCCAAGTCTTTGCTTGAAATCTTCTGCTATATCATTGATGAAATGACTTATAGTATATGTTGATCTGCACGTAGCCTGTACGTTTACCGCCTTAGGGTGAGCATTATGTACTCTGCATAAAGATCCCTGCATCAAAAGAACACAAGTTAGGCTAGTTGCTGACAGTGCACCAACTCAAAGGTGCACAGGTAAAATACATACATGAATGATTTGCTCCAAAGCCAACTAAAGAATCTTGAAGAATCAGTATGACAAATTCATAAAACTGGACAACCCAGATCCCATCCTTGAATTTCTCAACAACCCAATTCAGCTCCGAGCACATCAAAACAAAACTAATGATAAAGATCAAAGCTGAAACCTCAAGCCAAAAACAAGAGGAAACTCACAAACTCAACTGAGACCTAGTAAAAAGAATCAGATCCAACACTGCAGCAACAACTTGACAAAAACCAGCTCAAGCTTCAGCATTTTAAACCAAAGGCAGCAAATTAAGTAAGAAAGGGAGCAGAGAGAATTAACAATCAAATTAACAATCCAGATCTCAGAAATTCATGACCCCCAGTTCAAATTAACAATCAAATTAATTGGTATATCACTAGGTAGCTATATGTCAATGTCATATCTTGTCTTAAATATTCATTAATTAGAATGAATTCAATTGGCTGATGTGAGGAATTTGGTCAGGAATGCCTTTCCCCACTTTTCGCATGGCAAATGGCATCAGAAAGATAATCAAAATGGCAGATAGCTCAAAAGGTCTCAATGACACATCCTCAATATGTATATACAGTTATAAATTCATTCACAAAAAGACATAAGATGAATTCGTTTATCAGCACGCAACACAATGCAACTCAAGCAGCTCTTGCAAATCAAGCATTCTTGAATTGATAATGCAGAAGAACAACAAAGTCAATTACTCCGCTGCAGGGCATAAACTTTGATCATTTGTGTTGAATTACTAATGCAGAAAACCTACGCTTGTCAAAGAGACAGACGAAGAGGACATCTCTAAAGATCAATTTGTGGAGAAAAAAAAGGACCATATTGCTTCTGCAATAGAAGGATATATGAATTATACAAATTATGGAGGACCTCCATTCATTCTCCAAAATGTAAATTTGTGGAGCCCTACAGGTTGGGTTGTGCAAAGCATACCAAGTCAGCAATTGGAGCACATGCTGACTCAACAAACCAAGAATACGCAAGAAGCGATCATCTGAAGATCACTAAGTTGGGTGACAAGCAACCTGAAAAATCATATGAACGAATACTTCATTTTCCCTAAAAGACAGTTCAGTTACAGTCCAACAGATAATCAAGGAAGATGTTTGGTACCCTTCACATATATACCTGTAATTGAGTTTTTATCGCGTCAATTGGGTATAAAGTTGCTGCTACAATAACACCAGCAGTCTCGTGTCGAAGATGATCTTGGACTCAGGCAACTGATCTCCCAATGTCCAAACACAAAGCACCCTTCAATGGCAATAGGACAAAGAGCAGGATTAATGTCAAAATAAACAGTTAAAACAAGAATCGGCAAAGCATATAACCGCTTCAAATCAACAGCTCCAAGCGTACAGGCTAATAACAAAATGATCAATCTTCTAAACACCAACCTTACCCATCAACTATTGAAAGGTTTAATATTTTAAAAGCTTCACAATCAAATTGGTTAACTAAAATAATACAAAAGGGTCCATCTCTGTATTGTATACTAATAAAACCACACTCTTCAAACTAATCTTTGAGCAAGAAACAGATTACAGCGCCAGTATAGGAACATTGCCACCTTAATCTTGCATAAAAGTCCACATTCCACACTGCACTAATCAACTTCAAACATGCAAACAAAAAATCTAAATTACAGAAAATCAAAAACCCATCAACCAAGTTGTCTAACAGTGTCACCAAACACACAAAACCCAAAATTTAATAATGAAACTCCAATCAATCAAAAGACCAAACACAATGAAAACCCACTTCATCTACACACCTGGTCATCTCTCTGCCCAGAGTCCAAAACTGTGTCGTTTTAGTGGTTGTCTTTGTCCTCAATTAACAACTTCGGTTTGTACCGCGTCCCCTTCTTTGCTACCTTAACATGTAATTTATGCCAAATTAAAATCTACTAAACAACATGTAATTTATGCCAAATCAAAACAGAAAACTTAGAATTAACAGTCCAAAACTAACTCAAATAGTTCGCTAAGTTGTATCGCATTCGATTCAACAACGAATTCATCGACGCTCGGAAAAAAAAAAACAAATTCAAAAACAAGAAACATGGCGAAATCGGAAAAGCGAAGTTGAACAGCGCAATCTAGATTCTCACCGGCTCGAGGTAGATGATTCTGTGAACGTTGTCGCGGACGTGCTTCATCGTCCTCCGGTCGCGATACACCGAGTCGCGAAACCTTCCGTCGCCGTCGCTCCCATTGCTGCGCTACTTGACTTGGAATTCTGGAGAGTTCGCTTAGGGTTTTGAAAACTATGCGGAGAGGAGAGGAGAGGAGAGGAGAGGGGCGGATGGAATGCAGATGCAGATCAGAAGAAAAACGATGGATATCAGAAGGAGGCAGAGTTAAAGGAGGTCAAACTTGGGTGGGATTGTGTAAATGTGGTGCACTATAAGTTTTCTTTTACAGCCTTTGGATCTTCTTCTTAATTGTTTATTTTCTTTCACAGCCTTTAGATTTCCTTTTTAACTATTTATTTTAATCCAATGTTGGAGGATGGTGAGGGGCTGACGATAGGGGCTGTCAATAAGGCCGGACTCTAGCCGGACTCTAGCCGGACTCTTTATCCAAACCCGCCTAAATATTTTAATACCAAACCACGTCCACCCAATAAAGAATTGAAATTTACGAAGTTGTTGTAGAATATTGGATTAATGGCTACACACTCACCCACCTCACATACATCATGCATGAGGTCACATATCCCATGCCTTGCCTATATGAAGGAGGCAATGCCTCCTTCTTAAAGATACGAAGAAGCAACTCTTCTCCTGAGGAGAGTCTAGACCAGGGGGAGAGAAATAGTGAGAGTACTATGTATATTGTATACGTTTCCAGTATTTCCATATAATGAAAGAAACCAGTACTACCGCCCCGAGGACTAGGCACACTTGCCGAACCTCGTTAAATTCTGTGTCTCATTTACTTTCCGCCACTGCACTACTTTCATACCCGTTCTGCAACAGAAGTCTTACTTTTGAATGCTTCTTTCTAATCCACCATTCGTACAAAACCCAGAGGAGACTTGTGCAGAAAATTGGAAGGTGGAAACAAAGTGCCAATGATTAATAGTTATAGGATGAAAAAAGAATGAAAGTGATACGACCCGTTCCGAAAATTTCCCAAAATGCATGAAATGACCAAAATGCCCTTGATGGTCAAACGGTTGACTTTTGAACAGAAGGAATTTACATATTCGATATTGGACTCGATACGAAGAGCTCGACGATACGAGCGCGTCCGCGAAGACGAAATCGAATTCCGAGTTGTATCGAGGAAGTTACGGACGAAAAACGGAATTTTGGTGTAGTGAAGTGCCACGTGGCAGCTTCTGATTGGTCGGTTTGGGGAAGATATTTTGGGGTTGTTTTTAAACCCGGTTTAACCCCGAGTTTCCCAAAAGGGAAACCCGAGTTTGCAAGTCGCGTCCGAACAGTGAAAAAGAAGCCGAAATCTCTTCGCCGCGTTGACCCTTCGCCGGCGACGGGATCGGCCGCGACCACCTGCATCAGCTTCGCCTCATCCTCACGAGCACGGAGCACCAAAGATCGGAGCCAGCAACCGTCGGAATCGCCGGCAACGACGTCGACGGAATCCGCGAGCTTTCCGGCGAGATTCCGGCCGTGCAGGCCGTGGTAAGTTCTGGAACCTTGATTTTTGGATTCCTTGGATTCCGTAGATGCGTTTTGACATAAAATTCGATGGATTTGGTTGAGAATTGAAGGTTTTAGGATTTTGGGGAAGCCTCGGAAATCCCCAGGTTTTCCTCCCGCGCCGTGCCTGACGTCAGCGCCTGCTGACGTCGCGACACGTGGATGACACGTGAGTGCCGCGTGGCGCCACGTCAGCGCCACGTGTCACGCCATGTCAGCGCCACGTGGCTGCCAGGTCAGCGCCACGTCAGCACTGTGTCGAGTGCCACGTCAGGACGCGCGTGGTCCTGACGCTCGCAGCCGTTGACCGGCGTTGACCACCGTTGACCAACCACTTTTCCGAGTGGAAACGACGTTCCGGATCCAATGGCGAACTCCGTTTTGCCATCCGAGATACGGTTATACCCCGATTGAGCAAAACTAGGAAAAGTAGGGTTTCTCGGTTATTCGTTAAGTTTCGGTTATTAACTTTGGATTATTGGGATTGATAGGTGATCAGATTTCGAGGAATCAGCATAACCGAATCGTGCCTGCAGAGGAGGACGACGACGATCGCCCGGTGTCACTGTGAGTGGACGGGTTTTGGTTTTAAATGTGTTTGAGTGTGCTTTGTTTTCGTATATTTATATTCGTATATTTTTATGCTTATAAATTGGTTATGCTGCTGGTTGTTGTGACTATTGTTGGTAGTCGTTGCTTGGTTGTTCCTAGTTAGTTTGTTGTGATTAGTACTATTAGGGGCGCATTATATGGATCGGGTGGGTATGGCCCTCGTCCATTAAATCATGGATCGGGTGGGTATGGCCCTCGTCCATGAGAGATATATTATGGATCGGGTGGGTATGGCCCTCGTCCATTAAATCATGGATCGGGTGGGTATGGCCCTCGTCCATGAGAGATATATCTCAGTCGGGTGTTATGGCCCTCGACCACATTACGTTTTAGTGTTGGGAATGTATTGTGTGTATAGGTTGCTCGGTTGTTAGTTACTGTACGTGTTGGCTGGATTGAGGTATGATATTATTATTATTATATTATCTGTTTTGACAGAGGGGGTTATTGGCATATCTGTTAAATGTTTTTCACTGACTTCTTTTTCCGTCCACTCACCCTTGGTTTTGCGCCCCCTCAGGATCTGATTCTGAAGTGCATCACCGAGTCGACTGAGACCTGCCGATAGCTCTACTTCCACCAACGAAGGGTAGGAGATCTTCGTTGTCTTTGTCAGGCAGGTTATGAGTTAAGCTGTACAGCTGTGTATTCCGCCCTTGGGGCAGTTGTAGTGTGTTGTTTCTCTTCCGCTGTAGATGCTCTGATATTAATTTGTAATCTTTTTCTTCCGTTTTTGTCGTTTTTATTTGTTTAAGGCTTCGTCACTCTTTGGGGGTGATGGCCGCACTCCCGGGCCCTACTTTTTGGGTCGGGGTGTGTCAGAAAGCCATGCCAACAAACGAACAACACGCTTCATGCTAAACAGATTCACCTATCATACCTTTGTGATTCCAAGCTGCCTCCCAATGTTGCTTCACGCTTTGGGAAATCAAAAACTGCAATCAAATATTGAGAATGAGATTAACGATTGAATTTTGAAACCGCTTGTATTTTGTAGTACGTGAGATGGATAGAGAGTGATTTTGATTTTCTTTCTCTTCGGAATTGTGGGCAACTGAGAAACTGGGATGAAGTGGGAAGAAAAGATGAGACTCCCAGGTCTATTGTACTGATTTACCCCATCTATCTCTCAGTCCTATATTTAATTTAATAGGACAGTTTCATAAATGAGTGTTTTGAGAGTCACATTCACTGTGTTGCCTCTAATTCCCCAAAACAGTCTTTTTCAAGTGGTGAAGAATAGGGGTGGGAAAAAATCCCGAATCCCGCGTTCCGATCCCGATCCCGACGATCCCGATCCCGAAAATCCCGATCCCGACAATCTCGATCCCTACTAGTGGGGATTTTGTCCCGATTCCGACTGAGTCGGGACGGGATCGGGATTTTTTTTGAAAAAAGTCGGGATCCCGACATCCCGACACTATATATTATTTACTTATTTTTTATTAATGTTTTAGTTCTTACCCTAACTGAAGTAGCTACAGTGATCCGATTAATCTGATTTTTTGGTATGTTATAGGAATCGAGCTAATGAACAACTTTCAAGAAGAAAATTTTTTGATTTGAACAACGTAAAGTGGTCTTCTCGGGCTCTGAACAGTTCAACCATTTTCTTCCAAGTTCTACGTATTCTCTACTTTTTGTTTCTTTTTTCGGTTTTCTCCCTCTCTCCCCACTCCAACACACACCTTCATGGCCACATGGCCTTCATGATAATAGAAGAAGCCACACACACCCTCAAGTTATTGTATTACTATGTTAGTATGTTTTATTTTCATCATGTATAAGTTGTACTTGTTAGTTTACATTATAAATTTATGCACACGAAAAAGTTTAAAATTTCATATTATACTTGAGATCAATTGTCGGGATTTATCGGGTTTCCCGATCGGGATCCCGACTTAATCGGGATTTTATTGTCGGAATCTCGACTCAATCGCGACGGGATTCGGGATCATTTTCAGCCTCTAATCGGGATCGGGACGGGATTGGGTTTTCGTAATCGGGATCGGGATCATCCCGATCCCACCCGTAGTGAAGAATGTCATGGACAATTTCAGTTTTCTATTAAATTTAATTATTTCAACTGTTTTTCATGTTTTTCCTTTATAAATACTAGCCTCACTCCACACGCATATGCGTGTGTAAGAGGCTTTTTAAGCAAAAGTGATTTTGTTTACTAAGTAGAGATTTGTGAAAATCTAGTGTGGTACTTAACTGTTTTTCCCGTAATTATTTGAAAACTGTATTGTTTTTGTTTTGTAAATTCAAGGGCAATTTTGAAATAACTAAAGTTTCACCATTTCAACTGCCCAAATATCATCTGCTTAATATATAGAAATGTAGATATTGATTAAAAAATATACATAAAAAATATATTATAATTAAATATCTACCTATAAACATATAATATTTGCCAATTAATACCAATTACAACTAAATTTTTATATGCTACTACTTTAAGTAGGCACCAATTAATCTCTGATTAACCTTATAGGCACTAGTCCCTCCTTGCCGCCTAACTTCCGCCTAGCGTTTTTTAGTTACTGGGCGATTGAGGGTTGGGTAGTGGCAGTGGTGGTGGAGAGGGCCGGTGGCTCTAGAGTTGACATTAGATTTGAGGGAAGACGGAGAAGCTGAAGGAGAGAAATAGAGGGCAGATCTGCAACAGAGGAATATTTATATCAGGGGCATAATTACAAAAATGTAAATAGTAAATTATATAGAGTGAAATTGACCTGCGATGCCCGCAGACTTTGAAAAGAAACCGTTGAAAATTGCTTATTTCAGGGGCATAATTACAAAAATGTAAATAGTAAATTATATAGAGTGAAATTGACCTGCGATGCCCGCAGACTTTGAAAAGAAACCGTTGAAAATTGCTTATTTTAGTAAATTTTCCTTGATTAAATGGGTTGGTCGCTCATAAACCGATGGCACTTGAGAACCGGGCATTCAGCATTGAAGCACTCTACCCAGATTTCGCTACTTGACGCCAGATGGTTTAAGGGGATGGAATGTCATGATATCTAAGCATAGGCCCATGTATAACACTTAGGCCCAGTTACATGTCCTTCAATTTCCTTAAAACCAAAGCCCACTTGTTTGGTGCTTAGGGTATTTTTCTTGATGTATTTAAGGATTCAGCAATGAATACCTCGCCTTATTTTTTCCTTTCCTTTCCTTTCCTTTTTATGCACTCACAAAATCCGACCACCTAGAGGAGGGAGAATAAACAGCAGCCGCGGCGGCGCTCGCTTGGTGATATGGAACAGAACCTAAAGGAGAAAACAGAGGATGATGTCAGGGCCAGCGTGAAGGCCCGGCCAATATTTATTATAGAAAACGCTTCTTTGTCTAGGGCTCTGGTTCGAAAGGTACAAATATTTCAGATTGCCTTACTAGCTGTGTGCACTTGTTGGGAAGTTGTTAATTTTCATTCGTATGCTGCTTTTACTTTCAGAGGTGGAAGATTCTTGATTCAGAGGAAGACGCCGATTACCTTGTCAAACGGGACAAGAAGTTAGCTGATTTTAGGCCTCGAAAGCTCTACCAGGTAATGCAAGGTCTAATTCCAGATCAAAATGATAAATTAGTAGTAGACGAGAGAGATCAGATTTCCGGCCCTTAGAATTCAATATGAGGATTTTTGTAACTTTTGCATAATCTATATAGCGAAAGAGTAGTTAAGTTGATCTGCTTCCCCCTGAATGATCTGACTGAATAGGAAAATGTGAATTCATTGGTCCTTTCCATATGAAACAATGGAATTCCAGAAGTTAAGAAATTTATGTCATCATGCCATATCCAAAATCTATGTCCACTAGTGACTCTGTGTAGTAGGCAATGCGCAGAGACATACAGCTGCACTAATGTATAGGCAGCTACAACTTTGCTTTAAGCCTTTTACATTTCAACGTAAGTCTTTTACAATGAGTAAGAAAGTGCCTAATCGTGTGCTATTTCATGTGATCATTGCAAGTTGGGATAAAAGTAGGTGTGCTAGTATGATTGATTGATACACTATGTGTCAGGAGGGAGGGAAGGAGGTGATGGCGGAGGATAAACAGAAAGTGCCTAATCGTGCACTTAAGTTGCATTGTTGACTCAAGAAGTTCATAGTTTTTAACAATTTAGTTTCATACACAGCATGCTGTTAGATGGTTATCACAATCTTAGCAGTATAGTCTTTTTATCAACAAGTTTTGTATATTCTGGTTCTTTATGTCTTTAATTTTATAATTTGTGACTGTAAGTACATCAATCATGCAGGCGCTTCGTGCTATTTTCGATAGCAAACTGAATAAAGCTGGCATGGTAGGAGCTGTATATGTGAAAACAGATAAAGGGATTCTATTTGAAGTTAAACCGCATGTTCGCATACCAAGGACTTATAAGAGATTCTGTGGAGTGATTTGTATGTTAAGCGCTCATGTTTTTCATAGATTCCTAAACGCAACTCTGTCTCTTCCTAAAATTTCTATGTAAAATATTCATAGCTTTGTCTTTCGTGCATTATCTACAGTGGAGTTGCTAGAAAAGCAATATATACGGACCAAAGAGACAAATGAAACTCTGATGCGTGTCATTAAAGAACCCATTAACCAACTTATACCTGCCAACTCTCGTGTAGTAGGTGAGCGTTATGTTTCTCTATCTATCATTCTGAAATTATTAACTATGACTAATGCTTGGCTGTGTTGTGTTTGCAGGGCTCTCTCATGGTACAGAACATTTGGTTGATATCGATGATTATGTCAACTCTGTCAGTGATAATTTGAATCTTGTTTTTGTGGTATGTTTAAGATTCTTGAATTCAATTCTTAAGTTTCCTTCTCTTGGTTTTTTTTGTTCCCTAAATTAAAATCACCATGAGAACTTCTTGTTTGTGTTCAGGTGGGTGCAATGGTACATCAAAAAACCAATAAGGAGTATGTAGAGGATGTGGTATCAGGTAATTTATACTCTAGCTGTAAAATGAAGTAGTAGACTGATGTAGGACAGCAAGGAACTTGGAATTTATGGGAGATTTGTAAAATTGCGGAAGCAAAAATCTGTGTAACAGGGGTTTGGCTCCACTCAGAATGCCAAGGATTGGCGGCTTAACTAAGAATACTAAGGTCTGAGAAAACCCAAATGCTTATTGCTTGAAAACTGAAAATTGCATAGAACTTAGGTTGGCTTTTACAGTAGACTATTCCTAGGGAGCTAGGGATAAATTCCATCCTCAAGTACTCAGGAGAGTCCTTGATTTCCTGATACCCATAGGGCAAACTTTCTAAATTCGAGAAAGTAAATTAAACTTAAATCCTATGCCAACCAGTAAATGTTTCCTATACTATGGGTGAATACCCTGAAATCTGCCCAGAATCCTAATCAACCCATAATGACAGCATTTTGGTTGGTTTCTTCTTTCGGCGTTGATAGACTTTGAAGGGTTAAGCTGTGATGTCCCATCATAGACAGATAAGTTTTTTAATAAATCTCAAATTAGAATATTGTATGTGTAGGATTTTTTGTTTTTGTTTTTTGGGTTACCTGTTCAAAGATGCTTGTGTCCTTGAGGGTTTCTGTAATGTACAATATGCATATATTTGATCTAAAAAACAATATACTGCTAACAGAAGGGATTCTTTGACCATCTATTTTTTTTTGGTTCGACTTCTACAAGGAAAATTTGTCTTGCCTGTATTTTCTCTCTCAAATCATCTAATGCAGGATCTATTTAGAACATATTTGGTACCTACTCGTTGAGGTGGTGGCCATGTGAATAAATAAGTACATGTAAAGAGTTTAAAATTTGACGTGTGGAATTGAAAATAATCAACTGAAAAGTAAAAAATAGATATTGAAGACAAACAAGAAGATCCATTTCCCTCTCGGACCCTACTATTCTCCCCTTCTCTGTCCTTCTCCCACCCCCCTCCTCTTTTTTTTTTTTTCTTTCTCATCTGAGATGCAGGCCCCCTTCCCTACTACTACCTCCCTTCATGGAATACCCCAATTTCCTTCCTCTCCCTCCTGAATGATTTGGGTCTCAAAGAGTGTGGTGGTTGCTAATATAGGTGTGTGTTGGGGGCGTTTTGTTATTTTTATCTTCAATGGTCTCTTTTTCTGAAAGTTACAATTTCAAAACTTTTAGGTTTAAGTTAATCTTTATATATTGAAAATCATCATTGCCCTACTCTTCAAAGGCATTGTACAAAACAATTTTTTTTAGCAAAGATAGGAATCATAAATGGTACTATACACAATGGTGATTTGGTTAACATGGTAAGACCAAATTTGTCACAACATGCACCCAATGGCTTTTAACCCAACTCTTTTGACATTTGGAAATCTGGGAACCTTATCACCAAACCCTACTATCTTTAGGATGCAGGTAAATCTTACAATGGATGGGGAGGTCATTTTCTGCTACTCTGGATTCTTATTAAGCTATGATGTAGTGTGCAGTAGTTGTCCCACAGCACCCCATATCACATAGGGGCCATGTGGCTTGAGAATTGCACTAAACCCTTTGTTTGTAAATATATTTTTGAGAAACAAAGATGCTGAATATAAACTTTATAGCCTCTAAGCTGTTTTGTATGGATTCGAGTAAAATAATGACTTAAAGGATTCTTTGAAAAATAGGAAATCTGATGTTTTTTGCAATGCAGACATATTTTTAGTATCCTAAAGCAATGCAGAAAGATTTACTGTTTGACAAAGCATTGGATGGGCTTCGTATTCTGTTTATCCAAGAATGGAAATTTGAATAGCAGAGTTTACTTTTAGCTTATTCAAGAGAATGCACACCTTTTTCGTTCTTTGTACATGGTTAATGAAAAAAACAGCTTGGCTGTTTTCGTTTGTCAATGCATATATACGTATATGCATTCTGTGTACAATAATTTGTTTTTTTTGTTGTTTTTTGGAATTTCTGTCAGAAAGTAGAGTAAAGTCAATGCATAGTAAACATGTGTGATAATAAGTCATACCCAACTTGTTTCTCATTCCTTTTTTTTTTTCTTCTTTCCAGTACCTTTTGTTTTACATACTTGAACTTGGAAAGTTAATATTGAAATGCTGAATCTTGCATAACTTTTCTCTGCAGTTTCAAATTATCGATTGAGTGCCAAAAGCTGCATAGGGTTGATTTGCGAGTCACTGGAGTATAAATGGAAGATCTTCTGAATCACGTGTATTAAATGGGCATCTTTATGGTAGGCAGACACAATAAGATATCTTGATCTCTCTTACTGAAATTAAATTTGTTAATGGTATGCAGACTTATAAGTGACTTGATCTCTCTTACTGTAGTTAATCATTTATTGAGTAGTCAATAGGTAGCTTATTCATTCACGTTTTTCAAAATGTGCCTTTTCTTAGTATGCTTTATGGTTATTCTGTGATTAGTCTTAAACAGTATCGTTTATTGTGATGGAGCATAAACCTTCTCGGTCATTTGTACATTTATTAGATCGGTGTATTCACATTGGTTTATATTGACTTTTGTTAAGTGCTCATAATTTTTATGGGTCTTGCAAAGCTTATATTGTTTTCGCAGCACATAGACTGATATAACGTTTATGCTCTGCACATTTTCAAGTAATGCACTTTTTCAAAGAAATTAGTTAAATGTGTGCTAGACTGCCATATAGGCTGATATCATAATATTTACATTTAACAACTGAATCCTTCATTTGCTTTTTAATTTCTAATTTTGCAAGATCTTAATGGCCTTGAGCATTTTGATTCACTAACATTTAGTCTGTGTGGAAACCAAATCCAAGAATAACGTAACTCCACTTTTAACATCATTAGGTCTCATCTTTAAGAACAACCTTGGGGCCTATCTATTTTACTCTTATTACTTTCTTTTGTCAGTTTGTCTGGTTTAATTCTTCTTTGTGTCTCTTTCTCTATGCAATTTCTCTATGCAATTTTTATCTGTATGCTTTTGTCTCTTTGTTGTGTTTTTCCTTGATAAAATGTTGTGAATGCAGAAACACGGGTGATTTTTATGAACTTATGCTATGTTTGGTTAAAGGATTCTTGTGAATATGCTTACTTGTATGTTTGATGTCTGATGTAACAATGCTATAAAAAAAGGACTAAATAGTTTATGATTTTATACAAAAGTTGTACATATCAGATTCCATTTTCTTTTTCCTTTGTGGCTTTTTTATTCTCTTAGTTGCTTGAACATTTGAAATTTATATACGAAAATATGATGTTCACAATCAGTTATTACTAATCTGCTTATGTATGTTTATGCAGGGGTGAAAGGATTATTCCAAAACGAAGCAAATTCCTCTTGAAGATGATTCGATTTCCCCTTAAGAGAAGAATGACTTTTTTATTCGAATTAGAAAGAAATTTGGAATAATTATTTGTGTTAAAGTTATGTTTATTTTTACTTGCATATTGGATTTGAGTAAATCGTGGGATTCTAAGTTGTATTATAATATAGGAATTTTTTATTCTCATTGATCATTTTTATCTCCTCACCCAATATTATTACATTTTTATTCCTAAAATTTTCAAAATTATTCATAAATTACAGAGCAAATTTAATAAAAACGTAGTAGATTTATTTCAAAGCCAAATATTATTTTTGCAATATAAAGCCAAATGAGTTTTCTTTCCCAGCCCTTGGATTGGATCCCTTTTTAAAAGTGTTTATTTCAATCCAACAATGAGGGCTATTACCATTTTCTACCTCCACTTGTTGACAACTTTTCAGCCCAAAAAGACTTCATCTTCTCCAAACCTTATTAAAAAATAAAAATAAAAATAAAAAAAGCCAAGCCAGCGGCCCCCGTTCTTGGCCACTTCTTCATCCATCGCCACCGTGCTCTTTCTTCTTCCTATCCATGGAGGTTTTGAGGACTTTGGATGGTCCTACTTGCACCATGCCCCCTTCTTCTTCTTCCGAAAGGCATTCGTGGAGTTCGTCAAATGTTTGGGTGCCAGATACCACCGAGGACAACTCTTGCATCTGCCATGATTATAATTTATAAATAGTGAAAAAGGGTCAACAAGTGCCTGCCCGCAGATGATAAACACCAAACACGGGTTCATTCTATCCCAACCCGCACACAGCAACCCGCTCGCCGATCTGCTTCACAGGCTTGCCATTTGGTCTTTGAAAATTTCCCCTCTTCTTGCCGTTGGGCAACTTGAGATCTCAGTGTATGGACAAAGTCAGGCTTGCAAGTTGGTCAAATCTAGTCAAGTTGGTCAAATCTAGTCAATTGGGGTTTGCATGAGGCTTGCAAGTTGGTTATTATGAATAAACTAAATCAAAACAATTCATGATGTTTAGCACCGATTGCTCTTCAGCTTTAGGCAGGTCAATATCCACAATTTCAAGCCTCAATTGATTACATTTAAGCTCGACAAACGTGGACCTCTAAATTCGACCAGATTTTCACCGATTCAATACCCTCATGCAAACCCCACTTGACTAGATTTGACCAACTTGCAAGCCTGACTTTGTCCATACACTGAGATCTCAAGTTGCCCAACGGCAAGAAGAAGGGAAATTTTCAAAGACCAAATGGCAAGCCTGTGAAGCAGATCGGCGAGCGGGTTGGTTTGTGCGGGTTGGGATAGAATCAACCCGTGTTTGGTGTTTATCATCTGCGGGCAGGCACTTGTTGATCCTTTTTCACTATTTATAATCAGAGCCGTTCCACACAATTAGGAGGCCTTGTTCAGAAATAAAATTGAGGTTTTTTTTTTTTTTTTTTTTTTTTTCTTGTAGAGACATTTCTTTCAAAAAAGTCATGGATTTTTTTTTAAATGAATTTGATGTTTTCTAACAAATATTGACTCAATTACCATCTTTGCTATTACCTTTTAGCACCAAAAACGGCTGGTGTGCATTTAACTTCTCTATATGCTTAAAAAGGTTTATCAGTCCTTCTATTTGATTAATAGCAACATCAACAAGTATGATTTCAGCTTGCAATTTTTCACAAATTAAATGAGCAGCAATACAAGATGACCCAGTGCTCTAACAATAAAATCAGCAATCTAAAAAATTAAACAATGACCAAAGAAGATATTGAAAACATAGACTATAACATTGAAATTTCAAACTCATAGTTCACATGATTGTACCGAAATCCTCTCCAAACTAAATTTGGACATGAAGATTGTATGTGACTTTGAAAATCATTAAGTGGGGTTTCATGACAAATTAGGAACAAAAAAGGGAAATGGGGCAATTACATTTAATACAGTTGTATAAGGCAAAAAAATCAGTTTCTAATAAAAAAAGGGACAACTAAAAACTAAAAAAGAAACTAAAGGGCCCTAGTGTCGAACCCGCTTGTTATCGGAAGAAAACAAGCCTCCAAACCAACGTAGCTAAGTGAGTTATTCTTTTTACATCTACTATTTTTTTTAGTTATAATGAAACTATATAACTTTTAAAATAAAATTTGGCACCCCTTTCGATCGAGGGCCTTGTGCGGTCGAACAGATCGCACGGCCTAAGGGCCGGCTCTGTTTATAATCATGGCGGATGCAAGGGTTGTCCTCGGTGGTACCTGGCACCCAAACATTTGACGAACTCCACGAATGCCTTTCGGAAGAAGAAGAAGGGGGCATGGTGCAAGCAGGACCATCCAAAGTCCTCAAAACCTCCATGGATAAGGAAGAAGAAAGAGCACGGTGGCTATGGATGAAGAAGTGGCCAAGAAGGGGGCCGCTGGCTTGGCTTTTTTTATTTTTATTTTTATTTTTTAATAAGGTTTGGAGAAGATGAAGTCTTTTTGGGCTGAAAAGTTGTCAACAAGTGGAGGTAGAAAATGGTAAGAGCCTATTATAAGCCCTCATTGTTGGATTGAAATAAACAGTTTAAAAAAGGGATCCAAGGGCTGGGAAAGAAAACTTATACTGCACCACATGTACACAATCCCACTCAAGCTTTAACATCCGTTAGTTGTAACTTAACTCTGCAGCCTTCAATTATCTGCCTCCTCCTTCAAAACTGCGCCTCCGATAGTCCCACTGAAGCTCTTCGAGCATCAATCTTTGTCTCTCTGCTAGTAACCAGCTCAACCTTCGGACACACTATTCAGGTACTCAATTTTCATCATAATTATTTTGTTTGGATGGTAAGAAAATCACAAAAAATATGCAAAATCCCCTCAGTTTGCATTACCCAGATGGAAGTGATGTTGAAATTGTGAAAGGTCTGAGCAAGTCTTTGCGATGGCAGAAACGATTATAGAATAACACCGAAGAGGGTCGTAGTTCCTTGCTAATGATTTTGCATTGTGACTATCGCAACCTCTTAAAAATAAAATTAGAATTAGGTTTTTCATCTACCAGATTAAGTAGTGATGGGTAGTATGAAAAAGCATGGGGTTACATTCTAATATTGAGTTCTCCCAACACAATGTTGAGCTGCCGTCACAAATTTATTGCATTGATCAAATTCTTTCTGTTGATCCATGTCCATGTTGTTAATTTCATTGTTAATTGTGTGGTTTAGCTTGGTATGTGGTTTTTGTTATTTTTGGAGGAAATTTGAGCTTCATATGTTGGGGGAAGTGATTTAGAACCCACATTTATATGTTGAGCTTATTTTTGTATATATATAGGTTTATGAATTTCTGAGTTAGTATTTGGTTTTTATGAGTTTTGCGAGGGTGATTTGGTGTGTTGCTGTGTAGCATTTTATGTGTCAACTGGCCGAGAATGCAGAGGAGGCTACCCATGTAGATGACAATGAAATAAACATGGATGGCAGACTGTATATACAGGATGTGGAGGAGAATTCAAGGCCGAGACTAAACTTGGAGTTTGATTCCGAAGATGCAGCATATGAATTTTATATCAGTTATGCAGACTAGTTGGATTTAGCATTCAACGTCATTCGATAAAAAAAAATCGTGAAGGGGAGAAAACAAGGAGGGATTTCATATGTTATAAAGAAGACCGGATTCTACCAATCGTGGGTGATAGGAAAAGAAAACGAGGTAGTACTCGAATTGATTGCAAAGCTAAAGTCACTATTTGGAGTAACCCAAGCTCTAGGTAGTACGAGCCTGTCAAGTTCATTGAGGGCCACAACCATGAAATATCCCGATAAAGTGCATTTAATTAAGTCTCATCGGAGTTTCAACAATGTGAAGACACTTATTAAACAACTCAGTGAAGTCAATGTACCCACCCATCAACAAATAAGCCTTCTTGAGGTGCAAGCAGGAGGAACTGCAAATGTTGGTTGTACCCCCAAAGATATCTACACTATCAAAACTACAATTCAGCAAATGATCGTTGGGCATGATGTTGAGCTGCTTAAGGAGTATTTTGAGGCTGAGAAAAAGAAGAACAAAGCCTTTTATTACATGATGGAGCAAGACGTGGAGGGTGTTATGGGGTTACATGTTTTGGTGCGACGTGAGGTCTAGATGGGCATATGAATTTTTTTGGAGATGTTCTGGTATTTGATAAAACGTTCAACGACAACCGCTATAGGATGAATTTTGCTCCAATTCTTGGAGTTAACAATCACAAACAAACTATCGTGTTTGGTTGTGCTTTCTTAACCGATGAAACCATTGAATCATTTTCATTTGTGTGGTTGTTTGAAGAGCTCAAGAAAGCCATGCTAGGGAGGCCACCGAAGATGATCCTTACTGGTCAAGATGCAGCCATTGCAAGTGCCATTAAGGAATCTTTTTCGACTACTTTCCATAGATTGTGCATATGGCACATATTGAGTAAGTTTGTTGGACTCCCCATCGGAAACGCTCTATCCAAATCATAGACTGCATGTGGGAGATAGACAGCAAAGCAGAGTATGATGCAAAATGGGAGAATGTCCTAGCATAATATGGACTTCAAAATAATTATTTGTTGGCTGGACTCCATAATATACGCAACAAATGGGCCCCAATATATGTAAAGCATGTATTCTCGACTGTAATGCCAAGTACTCAAAGAGCATAATCCGCTCATGCCTTCTTCAAGAAGTCTATTAGCAGGAAGAACTTGTTGATGGAATTCATAATACGCTTTGATTGGGCTGTTTCTAAACTAAGGAACAATGAGTTGAGATGTGACCATGTTGATTTGAATGAAAATCCTCCTGAAAGTAGTGTGTTGATGATGATGGAACGTCAGATGGCATCTATATACACAAGGAAATTTTTTGACATGTTTCACAAAGAGATGTGTCGTGGTTTTATGTGTAAGATGGATATGATTGATGAAGACGATGGTAAAACTGTTTACCAAGTAACTGAGAAAGTATGCTCAGGGCTTTCATGTTGCAAGGAGCTTGTCTGTGATAAAGTTGATGATATGTGTATTTGCAGCTGCAAGGGTTTTGAGTTCTATGGTGTTCCGTGCCGACACATACTAGGATATATAAAATGGAAGCAATTTGAAAATTTTTCAGAGAAGTACATCTTGAAGAGGTAGACTCAAACTGCCAAGATTGGCAAGGTCCTTGATGCGGAGGGGAATGTGATCAAGGATTTGGTTGATGATGAATGTCTTCTAATCAAAAGAGCTGCACTTTCAAGATGAACATTGGATTTGATTGATATGGCATTAATGCATGATAGAGCTTGTAAATTGGTCATAGATGCGTTTAATGCCCTTGGTGATGAAGTATCTTCTCTGGGGTCATTGAGGACTAGCACCCAGAACAAAACCGAAATACATATGGTAGTTCTTCCAGACTAAAGGATCCTTACTGAGCTAATCCCAAAGGAAGGCCCGCAAGCCCAGATGTAGTGGATGTAACAAGCTCGGTCATGATGTACAGACTTGTCTAGACGTTCATGTCCAGTAAGCAATACACAATTGTCTTATTATGGAGTTTTGTTATGTGAGTTTAGTTTCGTTGTTGACTCTTCGATTTTTAGTTTGACTTCTTGGTTCTTGGTTGTGGTACTAGTTACCCAGAATAGTTCAGTTTGGCATCAGCTTATTATTTATATTATGTATAGATGTATTCTATTTTGCATTATTTTTTTGCTTGTGTTTTGAATGGTAAATGTATGTGCGCAATGTTTCAGGTCGCCCCATGCCGAAGACATAGAACAACCATCTGAAGCAACTGCGGCCTTGCAAGATGGGCAAAACAATCAACACACGCAACCTACTTCAGAATGTTATCATCAAAGCCTAGAAGAGTTCTACACAATGCACCAACAGACCGGTTGATGTAGGAATGGAATGTTGCAATATATTAGCTTATTGTGAAGACAAATTTTTTAGGTTGCTATGTACAGATTTTTTGTACCTTGTAATTTGATGACTCTTAATTCTGGGACTATGTTATGCTCTGTAAATTAAGTTGGTGTAAGACTACTAGGTGAGAAAAAAAGTTGGCAGTTAAGCTTGATCTACCTACTTTTTTATTGTTTTGATCGTTGTATGATCTTGATGTACCCATATGATTGTTCTTCTAGGAACAGCTGAGTGTTCTTTAAGGAAAACCTAACTATTCTGTAAGGAATAACTGAGTGTTCTTTAAAGAAGAGATCAGTGTTATTTAACGAACACGTGATTGTTCTTTAAGGAACACATAACTGTTCTTTAACGAACACCTGACTGTTTTTTAGGAACACCTATTTCTTTGTTATAGCAATAGTTTATATCATCTTATTTATTGATTTACCTACTTAAGACTATTATATGACCGCTATTTACTTAATGTAAGGCTATCAGATGACCTTAATTACCAATTTAGCTTATATTATGTCTTATTTATTTGTTTACCCTCCTATGACCATGGTATAACCTTCATCTACCCACTTGTGATGGTCATTTGCCTGTCATATGACTTACCATTGTTCACTTATGTATTGATATTGATTTACATGCATATGACCTTAGTATGACCTGAATGATCTGTAAGGAATAATTGATTGTTCTTTTAAGAAGAGCCCAATGTTCTTTAATGGACACCTAACTATTATTTAACGAACACCTGACTGTTCTTTAATGAACACCTGACTGTTCTTTAAGGAACAACCATTTCTTTGTTATAGCCACAATTTATATCATCTTATTTATTGATTTACCTACTTAAGACCGTTGTATGATCGCTATTTACTTGATGTATGGCTGTCAGATGACCTTAATTACTGATTTAACTTATATTATGTCTTATTTATTTGTTTACCCTCCATTTTATGACCTTCATCTACCCACTCAAAAGAATACAATTGCAATCTTTTCCTTATTCGCTCCCTTAAGACATATAAAGCTGGATTTGAAAGCACATGGGAACAATTTATTAGCTGCTTCCAACATAACAATTATAATTGTCATCAAGTAAAATTAAAGACATAAAGGTACCTTCATTATCTTGTTCACTGCCTGAGCCACAGATGGTTCTCTTCAACATCTATGACGATTGGATGAAGAGTATTTCATCATACTCTGCCTTCTCTCGGTTCATTCCGATACTCCGGGCACTTTATGTGAACAATGAGAAGGCAAAGATGTTATTGAAGCCTGACAAAAGTGTCAGGCACACCACATCTGGCCTTCTCTGACTGATGATCAATGGATGAAGGTATTTCTACTATTGATTTTGTATTAATTTGTATGATATTCTCACATCTTCATTCTACTTCATCTTATTCTACACTTGATATTCCATCTGCAAACGTAATAATGTTTACAAAATTCGATGCCCGCAGGTTGAGGTTGCTCTAAGAGATCTCATATTGTCGGACTATGCAATGAAGAATAATGTGAATAGATCTGCCCTCACACAATCTAAGATCCGTGATATTATACTTGGGGCTGAGATTACTCCATCCTCTCAGCAAAGGCAGCTTATTGCTGAGATCGAAAAACAGGTGATATATATATATATATATATATTTTCTGATGCTGTGAGTAGATCTTACACTGCTGCATATGTGAGTAGATCTTACACTGCCGGTCCCAAGCCCGGATAAAGGAGGAGGGGGGTGCATCAGGTATTCTACAGCCGGGACTTTGTTCTTTCATCGAATCCTTATGATTATGAATCCTAAACAATTGTGCACTATGGCTAGGTCGTTCCCCATAAGTGACACGCTGTGTGGCCCGAGCACAGTGATATAAGTGAGCAAGGGCTGCTGTATCTACAGCGGCACCCGGATACAGTGTTAAACGAGCAATGGGGCCCTAGGAACCCCCTTTTGAACGACTCCAAACGAAGTTGCCTTGAAGCATCTGCTGAAAGCAACTTCACCAAGGACACGCAAAGGAGGGAATATAACTTTACAAGGTGTAGGAGATCAAAGAAACTAGGGTTAAAGAGAGTAGGGTTAAAGAGGGTAGAACATATCTAGGAACTTGTAACATAGAAACCTTAACGGGAAAGTCAATGGAAGTAGTGGAAATGATGGTGAGGAGAAGGATAGGTATTACGTGTCTATAGGAAACTAAGTGAGTTGGTAGTAAGGCTAGAGATTTAAAAAACTCGGGCTTTAAGCTTGGGTACTCGGGTGTCAATAGGTCAAGAAACGGTGTTGGCATCATTGTGGATAAGAACCTAGCACAAGATGTCGTAGATGTTAAGCGGGTTGGGATAGAATCTTAGCAATTAAGAGAGTGGTAGGACAAAAGCTCTTAAATGTGATTAGTGCTTATGCTCCCCAGGTAGGGCTAGATAGAAGCCTGAAGGAGAAATTTTGGGAAGATCTTGAAGAATTAGTCCTAGGAATCCCTAGGACGGAGCAATTATTTATAGGAGGGGACCTGAGTGGACATGTGGGTAAAGAGGCAGGCAAATATGAGGGTTGCTATGGGGGACATGGCTATGGAGAGAGAAATGCAGAAGGGGAAACCATTTTGGATTTTGCAGTGGCATATGATCTCTTCGTAGCCAACACTTTCTTTAAGAAGAGAGAAGAATATTTAATAACCTATAAGAGCGGGTCTTCAAAAACACAACTAGACTTATTTTTAATGAGGATGGAGGAGCGTACAACTTCTAAGGATTGCAAAGTTATACCAGGAGAAAGCTTAGCTAACCAACATCGCCTGTTAGTTATGGATGTACATATCAGGAGTTATAGGAAAAAGAACAAGGCACCAGAGTGTCCAAGAATTAGATGGTGGAACCTAAAGGGAGAAAAGCAAACCGCTTTCAAAGAAAGGGTCCTAGCTTAAGGAAGTTGGGAGATGGAACGCTAATCAAATGTCGGACTCTATGGCGACATGAATTCGAGCAGCGGTGAAAAGGATATTACGAGAGTCTAGGGGTTTTGCTCCACACCAAAAAAAGAATCTTGGTGGTGGAAAGAGGAAGTGCAGAGAAATTTAAGCCTAAAAAAGATTGTTGCAAGGCTGTATATAAGGATAGAACGGACAAAAATTTAGAAAGATATAAAATAGCGAAGAAGGAGGTGAAGAAAGCCGTCAGTGAAGTAAAGCGAGCGGGTTTCGAGGATTTGTATAAGCGGCTAGACACCAAAGAAGGAGAGTTGGACATTTATAAACTAGCTAGAGCAAGAGAAAGGAAGAGAAGAGACCTGAACCAAGTGAGGTGCATCAAAGATGAGAATGGGAATGTGATAGCTATGGAGAAGGTGGTTAAAGACAGATGGAGTTATCTTCATAGTCTTTTCAATGAAGGACACAAGGGGAGTACTTCTAGGGGGAGTTAAGTAACTCGAAAGAGTGTAGAAACTACTCATTTTACCGACGGATTAGGAAGGATGAAGTGGGTGAAGCTTTGAAGAAGATGAAGCATAGAAAAGCAGTGGGCCCTGATGATATACCATTCGAAGTGTGGAAGGTTTTGGGAGGTGGAACTAACTGTTATTTTTGTTGGCTGTGTTTGTAGTATAGTCGTATGCTACCTGTTTTGACAGAGGGGGTTATTGGCATATGCTTTAAACTATGTTTTACACTGACTTTGTTTTCTTTGTCCACTCACCCTTGTTTTTGCTCCCCCTCAGGACTTGATTCTGAAGTGCCCCACGGTGGTGGTTGAGGCATCTTGATATCTTTGTTCTCTTCAGCAAAGAGTAGTGACTGTTTGTCTTCAGTTTTTAGTCAGGTTGTTGTCCTGAGCACTGTTGTTGTATTATTTCAACTTCGGGCAGTACTGGAGTGTTAGTTTCCCTTCTGCTATTAGACGCTCCGATACTTTGTATTTACTATTGTGACTGGTTACGACCCGATGGTTTATCTTATTTGTCGCTTACTTCGCCTGTTGTCATTTCCTTTAGTCGGTTAAGGCTTCGTCACCTAGACCGGGTGATGGCCGCACCTCCCAGGCCCCACATTTTGGGGCGGGGTGTGTCATATACTCGCATGATGGTTTCAAATACTTTGTGATTCTTGTTGATGACTAATCTATTACTACTTGGTTGTATTTGTTGAAAGCAAAGAGTAAGGTTGGTCCCATCGTGATAAACTTGATCCTCGGGCTGTCAAGTGCATGTTTCTTGGCTATTCTTCAACTCAAAAAGGATACAAATGTTATGATACACCAACAAGAAAGGTTTTGATCTCACGTAACAAGAAAGGTTTTGATCTCACGTGATGTAAGATTTGATGAATCCAAACCTTTCTTTGACAAAGCTTCGGAAACTCCTTTTGAGGGGGAACAATTATCAAATCAGCTTTCCTTAACATTTATTGGAATTTATTCCTCTCCTCATGCTTCCAACATTGCTTCAGTGGTAAATTCGTCTTCCCCTTCAGAGAATAACATTGAACGGAATGGTGAACTTCCTTCTCATGCTAATGAAGCAGAAGCTGTAAATGATCTTCCCTCTTCAATTATAGTTATGCTGCGACGAAATCCCAGTAGATAGTGGCAACCACCAGCAAGACTAAAAGACTATGTTACTTTTGCATCTAGATATCCTATAGAACTAGATCTCTTATGCCAACATATCTCAGCCTCATTTTGCCTTCTTGAGTAGTCTTTCCAAGTGTTGTGAACCGTCTTCTTTTCAAGAGGCAAATAATCAGTTTGGAGAAATGCATGAAAGAAGAACTACAAGCTCTTGACGAAAATAACACTTGGAGTATTGTCAAGTTACCTAAAAGAAAGAAGGCTGTTGGATGTAAATGGGTTTACAGGAAAGTGACAGTTCTATATTGAGAGGCATAAGGCAAGGCTTGTTGCCAAGGGATTTACTCAAACTTTTGGAGTTGACTACAAAGAAACATTTGCTCCTGTTGCTAAAATTAACACTGTTAGAATTCTCCTATCTGTTGCTGTCAACAATGATTGGCCTCTTTTTCAGATGGATGTAAAACATTCCTTTTTACATGGCTAGTTAAAAGAAGAGGTTTGCATGAGCTTGCCTCCAGGTCATCCTCAAGAAAATCATGCAGATAGGGTCTGCAAGTTACATAAAGCTGTTTACGGTCTTAAGCAGTCACCAAGAGCTTGGTATGCAAAGTTGAGTTCGGTCCTTGAAAGTGTCAAATTCAAGCAAAATTTTGCCGATTCATCCTTGTTTGTTAGAGATGGGATTGGTGGAAAAGTGGTCGTACTCATATATGTGGATAACATTATCATCAGTGGAAGCAATATGGCTAAAATCACCAAAATTAAGTTGTTTCTTCATCAGAAGTTTGCAATTAAGGATTTAGGATCCTTAAAATATTTCTTGGGAATCGAAGTAGCTTCTTTGGGTAAGGGTTTGTTTCTTAATCAACGAAAATATGTTCTTGATCTCCTTCAAGAAACAAGAATGTTGGAAGCCAAATAGATGGATAACCCGATTGACTGCAAGAAGAAACTTGTCTTGGATGGGGAATTGTTGTCAGATTTGGTTATTATTAGCGGTTGGTGGGAAAACTCATTTATCTCACCATTACCTTTCCTGATATCACTTATGCCGTCACTTTGGTTAGTCATTACATGCACGCACCAAGAACAAATCACTTGGAAGCTCTTAAGAGAATTCTTCGCTATTAAAAGGGATCTTCAGGCTGTAAAAAGAATGGGAACACTCATATTGTTGGGAACACTCGTATTCTTGGGTACTCTTACGCTGATTGGGTCGAATACTCAGTTGATCGAAAGTCTGCAATTGGATATTGCGCAGTTGTTGGAGGGAATTTGGTTACTTGGAAGAGTAAGAAGCAAAGTGTTGTTGCTCGATCTAGCGCTGAAGCTAAGTATAGAGATATGGCTTCTATCACTTGCGAATTAATTTGGCATCGAAGTCTTCTAAAAGACTTGGGTTTCACGGACTCTCAACCCATGACTTTGTTCTGTGATAACCAAGCAGCTCTCCATATAGCAGCTAATCTCACTTTCCACGAACGGACAAAGCATATTGAAG
This sequence comes from Spiraea crenata, assembly GCA_033992175.1. Classification (NCBI taxonomy): domain Eukaryota; kingdom Viridiplantae; phylum Streptophyta; class Magnoliopsida; order Rosales; family Rosaceae; genus Spiraea; species Spiraea crenata. The sequence goes on along the minus strand of JAVBHV010000028.1, from coordinate 106,475 downwards.
TAGGTTGTCACATTGTTCGAGAGAAGGTGCAATCAAATGTCATCCGTACTACCTTTGTTCGAAGTGATAAACAATTAGCTGATATCCTTACCAAAGGGCTTCTATTGGCTCAATTCGAAAACCTGTTGTCCAAGCTTGGTTCGATCAACATCCTCGCACCAGCTTGATGGGAAAATTGGAATAATTAATATTGGACCGTTGGTATTGCTGTAAAGCTGTATTAGAATAGGAACAGCTCCTTTGGAATTGCTACAGCTTTTATTCTCTTTTTGGTGCTGCATATTTCATTTATACCTCCGCTCGCTTTTTGAAGAGAGGTTGTATATATGTGTAACTAGTCTGCTTGTTATCTTTATGATGAATGCATGATACAAAAACACCACGGAGGAGTGGGACAGCTTGCCAAACCTCGTTAAAATTGCTTTGAAGTTAGCATACTTCCTTGTTCAGGAACGTATTGAATGCGCTTCACGTCTCATATCTTAGTTTCAACCCTCTAGACCTTTTTGGTCTTCGTATGTTAGGCCGAACTAGCCTTTTCCAGTCTTTTTAATTATTTTCAATTCTTAGGCCAATTTGTCATGAAGGCCAATTCAGCAGAGTGACACAATTCTCATCAAGGTCAAATTGCTCCAGTAGGCCAAGCCAAGTTGTTCTATGACCCAACTCGTCCTCTAAGTCAGGCTGAGTTGTCTTTTAACCCGACTCAAATTCTTAGACCCTAAACTTGACAGAATTTGACCATGTCTAATCCAGTGAAGTGAAGGGGCCTAATATCTTCATCATAGTATTTGGCCTCAACTGCACTAGCAGAGGCGATGAAAGGCCGTGAATCAGCCTGAACCGTCTCAATTAAACCATCATCGTGCCAAAGGCAAGATGCTCTTAGCCGCTGTGGTCTTACCTACAAAACCACTAACCATTGTCTCGGCCTGGATTAAGTCATCTTCACTTTTCTTTAGTCTCCTCATGAGTGAGGCCAGAAGAATATTCACCGTTGCCTCGGTGTCCACTTGGACCTTGCTTGTTGGGACTCCGTCAAAGTGAGCAATGATATACAAGGTCTTTAGATGGGTTGACATTTCCTTAGTAGGCATGTCAATGAAAATTCTTTCGGGTCTCTCTGCCACAACCTAAGTCAGGCCTGATTCTTCTTCATCTTTGTCCATCAGACAAAGTTCTTTAAACTGAAGATCAAGCAATTGGTCATCCACTACATCTCCCTCCATAATGTTGGGTTGCCCAGGACGGGCCTCAAAGAAAGATGGTAGAGTGATCACCAAAATATTCACATCATCAAAGTCGTCAAATTTGACGCCGCCTTGTTTGGTACCAGTTGTCCAGGCCTTCTACTGCTGGGTCAAGCCGTTTTCAAACTTTTTGGTCTCTGAGTTCTTCTTTTTCAACCTCTGGGATTCCTCTTACCATAGGTTCTTTTGGACTTTTTCGACCATAAGTTCACCGTTCTCATTGGCCAGTAAGGACTTCGAATGTTTTATTTCATTCTGAACCGTCTCGACCATAAGTTAGTCTTCGTCACCCCTTCTTAACTGTCTTCTGGGCCAGTAGCTGGCCTTCACTCTTCATGGTGGCGCTTGGGTTACTTGCACAACTTGGAGGCTTCTAAGCCACCATATTTTGGGCCACCGGCTCCTTGACCACCAGTTTCTAGGTCTCCATCTTCTCTGCCACTGACTTTTACGCCACTAAATGGCCTTTATCTTCCACCTTTGCCTTCTGGTCTGACCCAACTGAACCGCTTACGCTCTCAAAGGCCCCAAAGAGGTGTGCTTCTAAACCAGCCAAAGGTTTTTCAGAGGCCGTAGCATTTTTGCCATACAATTCATATTTGATAATGGCCTTTATTTGATTGGCCTAACCTCTTTCTTAAGGCCATCACCAACAAAATTCTTATAGTGACTAAGGAGGTGGCCATCTATGTTTTACTCCAAGCTTGGAGCAGTTCCTTCTACATTCGTGAGATTTACACTTTTGTAGACAGTAGGTCATCGAGCAAGTATGATGAGGACAGCCGATATGAAATCCGGCCTTTTCCTCAACTAGACTTTCATGCCCCCAAAGTCTTCTAAGTTGGGTGCATTCGGCCTCAAATTTGGGCTCAATTGAATTGGCCAAGTCTTCAGCAATCATATCCATTATGATTGTGTCAGGTTGGACCGCATCTTGAACCATTTCATGAACCATTTTTTGGCTCTTAATTTCATCCTTCCCCACTAAGGAGCTTGTCTCAATTTGGGTTGAGCCAAAGTCATTTATCTCAACCTTGCTACTTTCATCCTTTTGGGGCGACTTACTCTTCTCAATTAACAATTTTTCAAATGGAATGTCGACCGAAATATTAGATTTCAAGGCCAACTTGTCCACGCCCTCTTTGACAATATATTCTCGGCCTACCTCATTTTCCTCATTCAAAGGAGGTGAAATGGGTGACCGTGTTTGGGCCACATGAGAGCTTGACGTTCCAGGCCGAGAGACAAAGTCAAGGCTTAGACTTTGCCCCCTATACGATTTTTCAACTTGCACAGATATCTTGCGAAAGTTCTCGGTAAGGAGATTTTGTGAAGTTTGCAAGTCCACTATAGTCTGTTTTAGAGTAGCCTCTAATTTGCTCATGGAACTTTGAGATGCCTCTCTGGCCTCATTCCAATATTTGTCTAAAGCTTTACTAAGCCATTCTGGCCTGGCAAGGCCATTAGAATCACTTTGGCCATTGTTGAATCCATGGTTGGGTTCATTATAAGTGTTGGCAGAGTAATAAAGGCCTTGTGGATTGTAGGAAGCTTGTTGCCCACTACCCATTTGGTCATATAGACCGCCATAACCATATTTATAATGATCAGACCCAAATTGGCTTCTAAACCCATATTGGTTCCCATGGTAGTATTGAACATATTGGCTATTTGATACGCCATTGCCATACTCAGCATCAAAGCCAGTGTTGTTTCTTGGCTGATTAGCATATCCCACCGGGCGTGCCAAATTATGTTTGCCTCTTTTCGGTCCGGGTCAGGCCGTAAGGGTATTTGGTCCTTCTTTGAGTTGGATGCGCAGGCGTGCCGCCACCAAGCCACGAGTTTGGCTTGAATGGAAATGGATAGATAATAGGTTGATGGTAATGCGCTTAAATTTGACTTCTAATCAAGTGATTGTGCAGCCAAGCAAGGAACCTCCTCTTAGCCTAGGTTCTTTCACAGCCTCGGGGTCAAGGCCTTGAATGAACAACCAATTGACAAAGTGAGTTGGATTTAAGGTTGAAGATAAATGAAAAGGAATTTAGACTAAGTGCAAGTAAAGGATTGAATCTATAATAAATTAAAAGGACAAGTGCATAGAATAAAGTGCGTAATTGCAAAGAATTGAAAGACGATGCGTGAATTAAAGTGCGTAATTGTAAAGAACTTAAAAACAGTGCGTGAATTAAAGTGCGTAATTGTAAATGATTGGAAAACGGTGCGTAAAGTAAACTAGATTAACAAAGACAATAAAGATTAACTAAGACTTGTATTGAAATGAATTGAAAAGCAATAACAAGAACTTAAACTAGTCTAGGGCGATGAAAAGTAAAGGTAATCTAGAACAAGAATAAAAGCTAGACTAGGGATTACATTACACTACTCCTATGATAGGAAATGAAAGAAAAAGAAAAGTAGGGTTTGTGTGTTGTGTTTTGTCGGGGGCTTCCTCTCTTCTCCATCTGATGGTATTTATAGAGCTGCCTCAACCCTAGAGCTGGGCCATTAATTGGCCCGGGTCAACTTTGTTCGAAAAACCTTCCAAATCTAGACTTAATTGCTTAGGAGTTGATGACAAATTGCTCTGGGTCCAGCTTGGTTTGCGCGTCCTTCCTTCTTGGGTTGATGCAATCAATTGAGGTGTGATTTCTTTCCTTCTCAGACCTTGTGATGAGTGCACCTCCAACCTTGCAAATGATACGACCCGTTTCAGAAATTTCCCAAAATTTATGTGAAATGACTAAAATGCCCCTGAATGGTCAAATGGTTGACTTTTAAATAGTAAGGAAGTTCATATTCGATATTGTACTTCTTACGTAGGCCTCGACGATACGAACGTACTTTCGAAGACGGAATTGGTTTTCGAGCTGAATTGAGGACGTTACGGACTATAATGAAATCAAGGGGGATGTAGGGTGACATGTGGTGTGCAAAGACTGGCCATTTGGGGTTATTTGATGTTCACTGGTGGGGGTTTAAGTCAGCTCTTCAAATAGCTTCCCAAAGTTGAAAAAAAAACAGAAACAGAAAGGAGAAACCAAATACACGCGCGCCCCCAACTCGGTGAAACCGAGTTGACTCAATCCCTCCGGCGATTCACCATCGCCGGCCACTGATCGGCTTGCTGACCACGTGGATTGAGATCGTCACATCCCCAGCAACACACCCACGAAGTCCCAGCCCCAAAATCAGCGTGGAGAGCCTCCGTTGAGCACGAGCAGGAAACGGACGCCGTTTGCTTCAACGCCGGCGACCTCACGCCGTTCACAATTGGAGGAAACGAAGGTCGAAATCAGCTTCCCAGCGTCGAGGTGAACTCAGGGCACTAAACAGCATCGACGGAGACCCCCTCGAACGCCGGTGACGAGCTTGACGGAGTCCGAGCTTTTCCGGCGCTTATTCCGGCCAAACCCGACCTCGGTGAGTGGTGTGAGTATGATTTTTGGAATCCTGGCGGATCTGTAGACGAATTTCCATATATTGCATGTTGAAAACGGTTGAGTATTGAGTGTTTTGGGGGCTCGCCGGAAAATGGAGTTTGTCGCCGGAATCTGGGGAATTTCCGGCGACTGTAGGGGCGGCGACGTGGCGGCGTGGATGAACTCGCCGGAATCTGGAAACTTCCAGATTCCGATGAGTTTTCCGCGCGGCACGCCGGCGCGACGCCGCGGCGGCGGTGAAACCAGCACGATGGTGATGACGTGGATGCCACATCAGCGCCACGTGGGCACCACGTCATCGCCACGTGGTCACCATGTCAGCGACGCGTGGGCGCCACGTCGCACAGCCGTTGACCGTCAGTCAACGCCGTTGACCGGTGTTGACCGACCACTTTTCAGTGTGGAAACGACGTTCCGGACTCGATGGCGAACTCCGTTTCGCCATTCGAGTTACGGTTAAATCCCATTTGAGCGAAACAAGGAGAATTGGAGTTTGTATAGTTCATGTTGATTGTCATTATTAAATTGTGATGTGTTGGATTAATTAGGTGAGCAGTATCAGAGGGATCACCATACCCGACCCGCGCCTACGGACGACGAGGAGGAGGATCGTTCGGCCTTTCTGTGAGTGGACGGGTTTTGGTTTTAAATTCATTTGAGCATGCTATATCATATTATATATATTTATATGTTGGTAAAAGATTGGTTGTTGGATGATATGCATATTGTGATTTATGATTAGTACAGATGATGGCACACCTAGAATCCAGTGGGTTAAATTCCCAGTGGGTTCTAAGCATACGATGTCTGGGCATTGGTGGTTAAATTCCCCTTGTCCTGACATCCGGGCATGGTGGTTAAATTCCCCATGTCCTACACTCCGTCCCGGTGGTTAAATTCCCCATGTCCTACACTCCGTCACTGGTGGTTAAATTCCCCATGTCCTACACTCCGTCACTGGTGGTTAAATTCCCCAGGTCGGATTAGATCACGGCCGTAGGTTTATATTGTGAAAATGCACAGGTATGCCTATTGTAATACCTTACTGTACTACTGCTGCATGCTCATTATAGTAAAGGCTTTGATGAGGTGTTTTCAAACTGTGGGGGTTATTATATTGATTTGTAAATGTTTTACACTGATCTTTATTTTTCCCTGTCCACTCACCTTTGTTTTGCGCCCCCTCAGGACCTGATACTGTGAGCACCACCGAGACGAGCGGCGGATTTCAGGATAGCTTGGATTGAGTCACAAAGTGTACTAGCCACTTTGTCTACGTCTATTGTGGCTGAAACTCTTGTATGTGGAAGTGTTGTGTAGTTTTCGCCTTCGGGCTACTGTTGTGTAAACTTGTTACTTCTGTTGTAGACGCTCTGGTACATTGAGTTTGATGTAACTTTGTTTCCTTGTTATCGTTTCATCTTGGTGTTTTGTCGTTTTCTTTGGGTTTAGGCTTCGTCACTCTTTGGGGGTGATGGCCGCACCTCCCAGGCCCCACTCTCTGGGGCGGGGTGTGTCAGTTGGTATCAGAGCTCTAGGTTTCCGGTTTCCTGTTGAGTCTTATGGTTTGTGTTGTTCCTGAACCTTTTGTGTTGCCTTTTCATTCAGAGCTATGCCGCCTCGTCGACGTGGTGCACGGGGTGCACATGGTGCACGTGGAGAAGGGGAGGCACCAGCTGCCAATAACCCCCCAGATTTTGCAGCATTTCCGAACATGGAGCAGTTCGCTGCGGTGATGGCCAACTTTTGGCAGGCCAATCAGGCCAACCAGGCCAACCAGGCCAATCAGGGGACAGACGTCCTTTAGCTGAGATTGCCCGCAATCTAGGGGCACCCTCTTTTGATGGTAGCGGTGAAGGAGATGATGCTGAATCTTGGTGGGATGACATAGTAAGGGTACTAAGAACTATGGAATGCCCTGAGGAGTGAAAGGTGGATGTGGCCACCTTCTTCCTGAAAGACAGTGCTTCAGTTTGGTGGGACAGCCAGCGAAGAACTTATCCCAATAGTGTTGTTACTTGGGACCAGTTTAAGAATGAATTCAGCAACAGATTCTATAGCCTCGAGTACCAGTGGAGGAAGAGGGATGAATTCATGAGATTTCATCAGGCTAGGGACATGTCGGTGAACGAGTATGAGCGGAGATTCCGTGCACTGTCCCGTTATAACCCGACGGTGGCAGCTAGTGCACGAGATATGATGCTACAATTCCAGGCTGGGTTGAGGAAGGAGATCAGGGTTGCGATAGCTTGCCAGCAATACACTACACTTACAGAGGTTTTTCGAGCTGCATTGAGTGTAGAGCAGTTCATGGCTCCGCAGCATTTTGAGGTGGAGTACGGGGGCAGTGGCAGTGGAGCCGGGCAAGCGAGTGATAGTAGTTCTGGTGGTCGTGGTGCTAGGGGGCAGAGGGGGAACCGACCTACAGTGGGAGGTCCCAGGCAGCAGCAGTCCTTTAAGAGGATTCAGAGCTCAGGTTCATCCAGCGGAGCCTCTAGCTCAGGTGCTTCGCGTTATAGTGGAGGACTGTCCGGAAGTTCCCGATTCTCGGACACTAGGCGCTCTGACTGGTCAGGGGGATCTAATGCACAGCAGAGTGCTCCTAGATCATGTTATAGATGTGGTGCTCTAGACCACTTGGTGCGGCAGTGCCCCATTGTGCAGAGAGAGTACACAGAAGCTTCCAGAGGCAATCAAGGGGAGCAGCAGAGAGCAGAGACAGGGTAGACAGGTGCAGGGCCGTGCTGGAGCTGGAGCGGGTGATCGAGCTGTTCAGGGAGGCCGTGGAGGCCAAGGTAACCGTGCTGGGCGTGGGAATCGAGGCCGTGAGGGCCGAGGCAGAGCTCAGGTGCCAGGCAGAATCTTTACAATGAACCAGCAAGAGGCGCGAGCCAAACCTGATGTAATCATCGGTACGTTAAATATTTGTGGTTATTTTGCGAGAATTTTGATTGATCCCGGTGCTACACATTCTGTAGTTTCTCCTGGTTTTTCTCAAATGGTTCCATTGTACCCTACCCCCTTGGATTATGATGTAGTCATAGGGATGCCAAGGGGTGAGACTTGTGTAGTTAGTTGGAGCTATCAGGGTTGCCCTGTGTATGTAGATGATACTGTTTTGGAAGCTGAATTCCTTCCATTGGATATCGTCGACTTTGACGTTATCCTCGGGATGAATTGGTTGTCCAAAAATCGTGCGTGGGTGGACTGCTTTGGGAAAAGAGTGATCTTCGAGAGACCGGGGTTCCCGAGACTAGAGTTCCGTGGAGAGCGGAAGGCTCTACAGTATGGATTGGTATCGACTGTGCGAGCAAGGAAGTTGATGAGCAAAGGTTGTGTCGGTTATTTAGCTCATGTGGTAGTAAGCCAGGAGACACAGATGACCGTGCAAGATGTCCCAGTGGTTAGAGAGTTTCCCGATGTCTTTCCCGATGAGTTGCCAGGATTACCTCCATACCGGGAAATTGATTTCACTATTGAGCTAATACCAGGAACGGAACCCATTTCTCAAGCACCGTATCGCATGGCACCTGCCGAGTTGAGGGAATTGAAGACACAGTTACAGGAAATGGTGGACAAAGGGTTCATTCAGCCAAGTATGTCTCCATGGGGTGCACCAGTTTTGTTCGTAAAGAAGAAGGATGGGAGCATGCGCCTCTGCATTGATTATAGACAGCTGAACCGGGTGACGGTGAAGAATCGATACCCCTTGTCGCGGATAGATGACTTGTTTGATCAGTTGGGAGGGGCATGTGTGTTCTCGAAGATTGACCTACGGTCAGGATACCATCAACTCCGTATTCGGTCTGAGGATGTGTCCAAGACCGCCTTCTGAACTCGTTACGGCCATTACGAGTTTCTGGTGATGCCGTTTGGGCTGACTAACGCCCCTGTAGCGTTTATGGATTTGATGAACAGGGTCTTTCGACCATTCTTGGACCGTTTCGTCATCGTGTTTATTGATGACATTCTTGTGTATTCTCGGAGTGCAGCGGAGCATGGGAGGCATCTGCGAGCTGTCCTGGGGAAACTACGAGAGGTTGAGTTGTATGCTAAGTTCAAGAGTGTGAATTTTGGTTGTCTAAGGTGAGCTTCCTCGGACATGTTATATCGGGTCATGGTGTTATGGTGGATCCGCAGAAAGTTGAAGCAGTTGTGAGTTGGGAACGACCTACCAATGTAACCGAGGTGAGGAGCTTCCTAGACCTGGCTGGATATTACCGTAGATTTGTTGAGAACTTCTCGACTATTGCCGGACCGCTTACTCGGCTAACCCGAAAGGAGGTAAGGTTTGAGTGGGATGATAGTTGTGAACAGAGCTTCATGGAGTTGAAGAATCGTCTCACTAGTGCTCCAATTCTTGCACTTCCTGAGGAAGGTGGAGGCTTCAAAGTTTACAGTGATGCATCGTTGAGGGGATTGGGTTGGTTTCTGATGCAGAATGGTAAAGTGATAGCTTATGCATCTAGACAGTTGAAGAAACATGAGATGAACTACCCGACTCACGATTTGGAACTTGCTGCTGTGGTCTTTGCATTGAAGATTTGGAGGCATTACCTTTATGGGGAGACCTTCCGAATCTTCTCAGACCATAAAAGCTTGAAATATGTTTGACTCAGAGGGATTTGAACTTGAGACAGAGAAGATGGATGGAGTTGATTGGTGATTACGATTGCACCATTGAGTATCACCCGGGAAAGGCGAATGTTGTAGCTGATGCGTTGAGTAGAAGGCATCGTGGTCAGGAGGACCCGATTCGAGCTACCTATGTCTCGGAGATGGAGGATTTGAGGAAGACTGGTGTTAACCTAATTCCTGAAGAATCCGCGGAAGCCTTTTTAGGACACTTTCAGGTTAAACCAGTTTTCGTTGACAGAGTTAGAGAAGCTCAAGAGGAGGACCGAAGATGTCAGAAGAGAAGAGAAAAAGTGTTGAATGGATTAGGTGGTGGATATCGGATACGGAGGGATGGCTTGTTGGTGCTCAACAATAGGTTGGTGGTCCCTCACAATAATGAGGAAGTCAAGGCAGCGATTTTGGAGGAGGCTCATACATCGACGTATGCAATGCATCCTGGGGGTACCAAAATGTATCACACGATTCGACCATTCTACTATTGGGTCGGAATGAAGAGAGACATAGCCACTTACGTCAGCCGTTGTTTGATTTGCCAACAGGTTAAGGCAGAAAGGCAAAAACCTTCAGGATTACCCCAACCACTACCAGTTCCGGGGTGGAAGTGGGAACATATCACGATGGACTTTGTGTATAAGTTGCCCCGCTCGAAGAGGGGATCAGATGGGATTTGGGTGGTAGTCGACCGACTCACCAAATCTGCTCATTTTATACCGGTCAGAGAAAACTTCTCCATGAAGCAACTGGCTGAGGCCTTTATTGATGAAGTTGTGAAACTCCATGGGGTCCCAGTGACCATTATCTCAGACCGGGATGCGAGATTCACTTCACGGTTCTGGAGAGCATTTCAGAATGCTATAGGTGTTCGACTCCAGTTCAGTACCGCTTTTCATCCACAGACCGATGGACAGTCTGAACGGACTATTCAGACCCTGGAGGATATGTTGAGAACATCTACTCTTCAGTACGGTCATAATTGGGATAAACATCTATCCTTGGCGGAGTTTGCATATAATAACAGTTACCACTCCAGTATTGGAATGTCACCTTTTGAAGCTCTATATGGGAAACCGTGTCGGACTCCTCTGTGTTGGTCGGAGGTGGGAGAAAGATCGTTGGAAGGACCTGAGCTGGTTGACAAGACTATGAATCGAGTGCAGATCGCGAAGAAAAACCTTCAAGCTGCTCAGGATCGTCAGGATAGGATTGCCAGTCGCCATTCGAAGGATCGAGTGTATCAGGTCGGGGATTATGTTTTTCTAAAAATGTCCCCTTGGAAGGGAATTGTCCGATTTGGGAAGCGAGGGAAGCTGAGTCCTCGATACATTGGGCCGTATGAGATTACTGAGAAGGTCGGTGAAGTGGCATACCGGTTGGACTTGCCACCGGAACTATCTCGGGTGCACAGTGTGTTCCATGTGTCAATGCTCCGAAAATATGTATCGGATCCATCCCATGTCTTGGAAGCTCCACCTCTCGAGGTAAAAGATGATATGAGTTATGGGGAGGGCCCGATGTGTATTCTGGATCGGAAGGACAAGACCCTTCGCAACCGGACCATTCCGATGGTGAAAGTGTTATGGAACAACCACAATGTCGAGGAAGCCACTTGGGAAACGGAAGAGCACATGCAGAAGAATTATCCTCATTTATTCCATTAGATATGTGCCTTAACTATCGGTGTATTTTAAATTTCGAGGACGAAATTTTTTGTAAGATGGGTAAGTTGATACGACCCGTTTCAGAAATTTCCCAAAATTTATGTGAAATGACCAAAATGCCCCTGAATGGTCAAATGGTTGACTTTTAAATAGTAAGGAAGTTCATATTCGATATTGTACTTCTTACGTAGGCCTCGACGATACGAACGTACTTTCGAAGACGGAATTGGTTTCCGAGCTGAATTGAGGACGTTACGAACTATAATGAAATCAAGGGGGATGTAGGGTGACATGTGGTGTGCAAAGACTGGCCATTTGGGGTTATTTGATGTTCACTGGTGGGGGTTTAAGTCAGCTCTTCAAATAGCTTCCCAAAGTTGAAAAAAAAACAGAAACAGAAAGGAGAAACCAAATACACGCGCGCCCCCAACTCGGTGAAACCGAGTTGACTCAGTCCCTCCGGCGATTCACCATCGCCGGCCACTGATCGGCTTGCTGACCACGTGGATTGAGATCGTCACATCCCCAGCAACACACCCACGAAGTCCCAGCCCCAAAATCAGCGTGGAGAGCCTCCGTTGAGCACGAGCAGGAAACGGACGCCGTTTGCTTCAACGCCGGCGACCTCACGCCGTTCACAATTGGAGGAAACGAAGGTCGAAATCAGCTTCCCAGCGTCGAGGTGAACTCAGGGCACTAAACAGCATCGACGGAGACCCCCTGGAACGCCGCGACGAGCTTGACAGAGTCCGAGCTTTTCCGGCGCTTATTCCGGCCAAACCCGACCTCGGTGAGTGGTGTGAGTATGATTTTTGGAATCCTGGCGATCTGTAGATGAATTTCCATATATTGCATGTTGAAAACGGTTGAGTATTGAGTGTTTTGGGGGCTCGCCGGAAAATGGAGTTTGTCGCCGAAGTCTGGGAATTTCCGGCGACTGGAGGGGCGGCGACGTGGTGGCGTGGATGAACTCGCCGGAATCTGGAAACTTCCAGATTCCGATGAGTTTTCCGGCGCCGGCGCGGTGGCGGTGAAACCAGCACGATGGTGATGACGTGGATGCCACATCAGCGCCACGTGGGCACCACGTCATCGCCACGTGGTCACCATGTCAGCGACGCGTGGGCGCCACGTCAGCGCCACGTGTGCACCGACGTGCTGACGTCGCAGCCGTTGACCGTCAGTCAACGCCGTTGACCGGTGTTGACCGACCACTTTTCAGTGTGGAAACGACGTTCCGGACTCGATGGCGAACTCCGTTTCTCCATTCGAGTTACGGTTAAACCCCATTTGAGCGAAACAAGGAGAATTGGAGTTTGTACAGTTCATGTTGATTGTCATTATTAAATTGTGATGTGTTGGATTAATTAGGTGAGCTGTATCAGAGGGATCACCATACCCGACCCGCGCCTACGGACGACGAGGTGGAGGATCGTTCGGCCTTTCTGTGAGTGGACGGGTTTTGGTTTTAAATTCATTTGAGCATGCTATATCATATTATATATATTTATATGTTGGTAAAAGATTGGTTGTTGGATGATATGCATATTGTGATTTATGATTAGTACAGATGATGGCACACCTGAGAATCCAGTGGGTTAAATTCCCAGTGGGTTCTAAGCATACGATGTCTGGGCATTGGTGGTTAAATTCCCCTTGTCCTGACATCCGGGCATGGTGGTTAAATTCCCCATGTCCTACACTCCGTCACTGGTGGTTAAATTCCCCAGGTCGGATTAGATCACGGCCGTAGGTTTATATTGTGAAAATGCACAGGTATGCCTATTGTAATACCTTACTGTACTACTGCTGCATGCTCATTATAGTAAAGGCTTTGATGAGGTGTTTTCAAACTGTGGGGGTTATTATATTGATTTGTAAATGTTTTACACTGATCTTTATTTTTCCTTGTCCACTCACCTTTGTTTTGCGCCCCCTCAGGACCTGATACTGTGAGCACCACCGAGACGAGCGGCAGATTTCAGGATAGCTTGGATTGAGTCACAAAGTGTACTAGCCACTTTGTCTACGTCTATTGTGGTTGAAACTCTTGTATGTGGAAGTGTTGTGTAGTTTTCGCCTTCGGGCTATTGTTGTGTAAACTTGTTACTTTTGCTGTAGACGCTCTGGTACATTGAGTTTGATGTAACTTTGTTTCCTTGTTATCGTTTCATCTTGGTGTTTTGTCGTTTTCTTTGGGTTTAGGCTTCGTCACTCTTTGGGGGTGATGGCCGCACCTCCCAGGCCCCACTCTCTGGGGCGGGGTGTGTCAGCAAATATGATCAGTAGTCACGCCACCTTGAAGATTGAGACTTGATTGCGTAGTGAGAGGACTTCGTCATAACTTCTCTTGATCGTCGCCCAACTATTCTGATTTAGTTGAAGGGTTTTGGGTCATTAGGCCTCGAAGTTTGACAGCTTCAGGGCTTTCTATCCTCCAAGGTCGTGTATCTTCCAAGGCCATCGACCTTCTAGGGCTTCTATTCTTTGTTTCTTAAGGGCCATCGGCCCCCGAGGCCCTCAACCTTTATTTCTTCAGGGCCGTCAGCCCTCGATGGCCACTTATGCTAGGCCACTTAAATATGATCTTGAGGGCCGTCACTCCCGGGCCACTACTTCATGGCCTTCTAGTCTCGAGGCCCACTTTTATCTAGGTTACTTCTTCATGGCCTTCTAGCCACGAGGGCCACCTTTTCTAGGCCTTCTAGCTTTGAGGGCCACTACTTCTCTTTTAGGCCTTGTAGCCACGAGGGCCACTTCCACCTATTTTAGACCTTGTGGCCTCGAGGGCCACTTCTTCTTCTAGGCGTTATGGCCTCGAGGGCCACTTCCACCTCTTTTTTCTTTCCCTTCTAGCCTCGAGGGCCACTTAGAAATTTCCTCGAGGGCCTTTCATTATTGGTTCTGCTTCCAAGTCGAATCCATTAAGACCATGTGCTTGAAATCCTACAAGGCCTTTCTGGCCCGAGTTAAACTCAAAATCAAATATGCTTGTCAAACGATGTCGTCTAGAAGCATACTTGAACCCCTTTAGGCTCCGAATCTGACTGTTTATGACCCGGTCCAAACAGGTGAAAATCGAGAAATGGTTTTAGTGTTTTGGTTCAAAAGTTGGAGCTTTCGTCAATGGAGACACTGCCTACAGAGGAGCTGCTGAACAAGATCCAAGTGCTCGAAGCGGGTCATGCCCACCTGACCCAAGAGATGGCCAAGCTCCGGCACTCGGAGGAGGTCACTTCGAAACACCAGCAGGCCCACTCCATCTCGAGGCAGGGGCCAAGGTTCTCTTCTGTGCCCAAACAAAGGGGTCCTGGCAGCGGCAGTGGTGGAGGTTTTGATGAGGCAACGGCTTGGAAGAAAGGGTCTATTGGATTTTATAGTATAGCTAGGTGTTTTCATGCACTATGTACTGCAGACAAACAACTCAAGCTCTATTATGTTTTGTATTTGATTTTTGTTTGTAAAGTTTGAACCTTTGTGTATATTTGAAACTGGAAATGAACAAATGAATGCAAGCTCAAAACTTTGCTCTTCGGCTGCTATTATTCATTCATAAAACTCAGTCACATTACAAAATCTTGCTAGGGTAACTTAGAACTTACACTAGTACAAAATACCCCTTTAACAACGGATATTATCCGTTATCTATTCCACCGGAATACCGTTGTCTAAGTGACTGTTATCTATTCCTACCCCTTTTAACAACACCAAAAACCGTTGTCTATTCCTATATTAGACAACGGTTGTCACTAGAAAACTGTTGTCTAATGTAGGAATAGACAACAGTTGTCATTAATAAACCGTTATGTACGAAACGCGTAGACAACGGTTTAAATGTATTGAATTCCGTTGTCTGATCTTGTTTTGAGACAATTTTCTGGGATATTACTACCAATTTGGGATCCATCATTTAATGTAAATGAACCACCGAGATTATTCATTCAAATCATTCAAATCATTCATTCTCAAATTGATATATCAAAAATAAAGCATTCAATTACACAAATGATCAATTGGCAGTCAACTAAACTGTACCATATACCCCAAAAAAAAAAAAAAAAACCATCACCCTGGCCAGTCAACTAAGCGAGTTATCAAATATGCAAAAAATCAACAGCCAAGTGCAGCCACCTATGCCAAGTGGCATCATAAGTACATAAGCCATCAAATACTAAACGACTAAAAGCTTTCTACGAGTAAACCTACTCTATGGTTGATGTGAGCCTCTCAATCTTCCTTCCAAGTCCATATATTTGACAGCTAAAGCAAATAACCTGCACATCATGCACAATCCTCTATAGTCAATAAGAAACCAAATAAGTATATTCTGTCATATTACACATGCTCTCCTATAATACCCAGTCAATTTAATAATTTCATATGCATATGATAGAGAGGCAGATTATCCGAAAAAAGCTATTAGAAAACACAAAACAACAATTTAAAGAGAAACCAAATAAGTTTTATGTAACCTTCAATCAGCAAAGACCTTCAAATTAAGGAAACATCACAATGAAAACCTGTCCATTAAAATCAAGCAATAGAATATGTCCTAATTAACCAAGTTCCCAAATAAAGAACAATCATTTCACCAATGAAGAAATTTATGGACGTTATACAACCCCAACCCTATAATAGCACAATAGAAAGGGATAATAGGCTACTCACCCAACCATTCTGTCTGCCCAAAGTTTTGCAAACATTCTGCCCATTCACTTCTCACTCCACCCCCCCCCCGCCGCGTGTGTGTGGTTTTTTTTTTCTTTTCCCCCTGGAAAAAGGAAATAAAAATAGTATTAGGAGTTCATTTCAAGTTGGCATACTTACTTCATGAAGGAAAGTAATAATCCTCAAGAACCGCTAGTTGACATCTTAAGGAAAATGCATAAATTCTTAGAACAGCCACAAATAAACGTTTATAACTAACTCCTGATATAAGCTGCTGGAGAAAATGAAACCATGCATTCAAAGTAAAACGCTGTAACAAATAAAATACAGAAGCATTAATTGGAATTATAAATATTAAAATCAGGACCTCATTCTCATTGAAGCGCCCTGCAATGGATATTCATTCAAAAAGTTCCCCTCCAGAAGCATATTCCATCACAATGGCCAGGTGGGTAGGAGTGAGAATAACCTTTTACAAAGATAATTCAGAGCACATTAGCACATTCATAACCTTGTATAAAATGACTGATTTGTTTACCTGGAGAGATTTCAGAACTAATTTGTTTCGAGGCTGAGTATATGTGCTTCATAAATGGCATTCATTAAGAATATGGTAGAGAGAAGGCTTGATTATTCAAACTTCCCTAACCTCAACTTCTCTTTCTCTCATTCTCCCCTTCTAAATTTTGTTTAAATATCCCTCTATCAAGTTTGGATGTTATTTCAAGTTCAACTAATTCCAAGAAAACCTACTGAAGGAGCTACAATTAGAATACTATTACTAGAATTCAGGACATGCAGAAACAAGCAAGTTTAAAAAGACAAACTATTTGAATTGCTATCATCTCTAAAGCATTACATTTACACTTACTATTGTAATAGGGATAATGGAAATTCTTATTATTACTCTCATTTTTGAGAACTTATACAGCAATAGAAATTTCAACTTTATCAAAAAGCAAAAGCAAATATCAATATTTGGTGCCTGGAGTCTAAATGTCAAAATCAATCCCCAAAACATAATATTTATAAAAGAAGTATGCCAAGAAGCAAAAAAAAAAAAGAACCTTTCTGCTCTGAACGCCAAACTTTTAAGAGAACATTCTTCTGCAAATGCTACCTCTTTGGCTTTCTATCTCTTCTAGAACTGACTAGATCTGAGAGATCAGAAGTATTCTGCCAATTATAGCATTAACTACCTAAGGAATCAAATTTGTAAGTGGAGCATTCAGCATCTACTAAAGTCAGCAATTGAAGTAAAGCATCTCCATATGAGGCAAGTAAGAACAAATCAGATAGACAGTTAACTTGGAATAGGAGATCTTACATCAGCCATAACAGCCTACAACCGAGATTGTTCAAGTTGTCAGTTAAAAGGAAATCACTTGAGGGAAACAGATGGAAAAATGAGTTGCCAAATATAGAATTCCACGCTCTAAGTATCACATGTATGGTTTAACATTATTAAGATCAAAGTTACCTCCATCTTAGTCTTGAAGAGGTCCAGAGCAGGTCCTTCCGCCTCACCAATTGATAGAAGTTCAGAGGCTGGTAGATTTGACTCACCAACCTTGTGTAGACAGAGCAGGCCCCACAAAAGATTCACAAGTGACCACACTTTACATTAGACCAAATTTACTTAACTCTGTGCGTGTATCCACCTAAATTCAATGCTTTATCTCTCTCTTGTATAAGACTTGTCTAGATGCAAGTTTCGATTTGTAACAAAATACTATTAGTGAAATTACATCTCATTTCTTAGCATGTTTTTACTAGGTTGGTGTGCTTTTAATTTTTAGGAACAAGCATTCTTGGCGCAAATAAACATTGAAAACATGGCATTGTTTGACAGAGCCTTTTTTCTTAAATGCTTTTGCGGTGGACTGATTGCACCAGGATATAATTGATCAATGCCAATGCAATTTGACATAAAAGAAGCATTAATTAATCTGCATAGTTTGAGGCAAGGATGCACCTGGCACTTTTGAAATTCTTCAATGCTATGTCCCAATTTTTTTCTTGGTCAAACAAAAGTTCCCTTTCATGAAGGATGCATAAGCCTACAAAACAAAATTACAAGTTAGCGAAAGTGAGAAGAAAAGAAATTATGCCACTCTAACTTTCCTCTCAGCCAATGTAAACCACATGTTAAGCATAGCATTATAAGCACTACTGATGGAAAATATGCATTTGAAACACATGACTTTATGCCCAAAAACCATTACAACAAAGAGGCAAAGCTCATGCAACTTAAAACAACACAATGTTCTACTCTACGCACCTCGGCTTCCAAAGAAGTCCTGGAATCTCCCTTGGTTGCACACAGCTGTGCAAAAAGAGTAGCCCATTTTACTGCCTTCCTCAGCCTCCCAATTAGATAGATTCGCTGACGAGCATTTGAACCACCATCAGTCTCTCTCTTTTCCACGGCATGGATCCAAGCTCACTCTGCTGTATAAAGAACCACATGCAGAAACCTACCCCAAATCCACACAAAACAAAATCCAAACGATCACCATGAACAAATGACTGTTCCCGCATTTCTAAAGTCACAGTCTTTCGACACTAGTAACGAAAAAAATCCACAAACAAAATCCCAATGCTAAAGCAAAGACCTATACCTAGCTTCCTTGACAGTAGATTCAGTAATGGCGCGGGTGTATTTACCGCAGCCATGAGTGAACTTCAATGACTTATACAACCTCCTCAACCTAGCAGTACAATACCTCCTGCACATAAACAACCAAACAAATTGCAACCTAAATACCATACCAACATAACCCAGAATTGAACTAACATGTAACAAAGTAAACCCTAAATAACAAAACTGAATTTGACTTGTACAAATCCAAATCGACTAGGTTTCAGAGTTCAATTTCACGCACAATCAAAAGTTAGGGTTTTGTAAAAATGCAATTTCACACCAATTCAAGCAAGCAATTAAAACTTAGCTCGAGAAGTCACGAAGCCCAATAGAGACGATAAACTGGGCTGCAAACAACTTGAATCACAGAGCAAACTCTGCTGCAAACAACACCGGCTAGACCACCGTGAGAGAGAGAGAGAGAGAGAGAGAGAGAGAGAGAGAGAGAGATGAAGGCTCGATCTAGAGAGGGGCGGCGTCGGGACGAAGGTTGAAGGTGGAGAGGAGGCGTGCGGGAGAGGAGAGAAAAAATAGGGTTTTGAGATTGAAATGAGAGGTTCAAAAATTAAAGGGGACACGGAGGGAATTATGTGTTTTGGTAAGTGCACAGTAGGTTCCGTGTTTTTATTACAACGGGAAATTCCAAACCGTTATCTCTGGTATTTAATGTCATTAGAGATAACGGTTTTCCAAAACTGTAGACAACGGAAATAGATTAATTCGTTGTCTTTTGTACTTTTGTTTCGTCCTGCAACGGTTTTCATCTAAAACGTTGTCTAGCCGGTGTTGTTAAAGTGGTATTTTGTACTAGTGTTATACTAAGTACTATTACATCAAAGCCATCCATTTGGCTCAATCATAGACAACCTAGTCTACCAACTTTGCAGGACCACTTCTTGATAAGCCTTGCTGGGAATTCTTGTTTGCTACTGCTGAGTCACTAACGGTTGGCTGAGTCACCAAGCATTCCAGTCAGCTGCAGAATTCAAACTTGAACTTGAAATAACTTTGGCGCCAATCCTCACTTTCATGTGCCAGCAGTTTTACTTCAAACACTCCCCTTAAAACTGCTTCCTCACATCTAACAATTCTCTTAGGTAGTAATACTTCTCACCTGCAATTGCCTTGGTGTAGATATCTACAATTTGATCATTGGTACTGCAGTAGAGCAGTTCCACTTCTTTATCTTCCACAGCATCCCTAATGAAACGATGCTTCAATGCAATGTGCATGGACTTGTTGTGAGACACAGGGTTCTTGGACATTGCTATTGCTGGCTAACTATCACACATTAATGGTGTGGAACACATCTGTTTTAGATCAAAGTCTTCTAAAACCCTCCTCAGCCAATTGGCTTGTGATGTGCAGATAGCCGCTGCCACATACTCAGCCTTAGTCTAAGATTGTGCAACAGATTGTTGGTTCTTCGACTGCCAACATATAGCACCTGTTCCCAAGCTAAACATGTATCCAGATGTGCTTCTGGATGTATCTTGACAGCCTCCCCAATCACTGTCACAGAAACCGATTAACTGAGGTTTCACACCACTTTCATACATGACTCCAAACTCCAAAGTCCCTTTGACATATCTGAGCACCCTTTTTGCCACTCCATAGTGAGTTTGGTCCATGCATGTATCTTGACAATACACCAGCAGCATACACAATGTCTGGTCTGGTTGCTGTCAAGTAGTTTAGGCTCCCCACTAGACTTCTATACTTCTTTTCATCAGCTGGTGCAGTGCCATCATCTCTTGATAGTTTCTCCCCTTCAGTCATAGGGGTCAGTGTGGGATTACATTGTTCCAATCCAAACTTATCAAGTAGTTCCTTTGCATACTTCTTCTGAGATATTTGAATACCATTCTCAGATTGCACAATGCTGATTCCCATAAAGTAATGCAGGTTTCCCAAATCACTCATCTCATATTTTTCTCATCATTTCACTCTTGAAATCTGCAAGCA
This sequence comes from Spiraea crenata, assembly GCA_033992175.1. Classification (NCBI taxonomy): domain Eukaryota; kingdom Viridiplantae; phylum Streptophyta; class Magnoliopsida; order Rosales; family Rosaceae; genus Spiraea; species Spiraea crenata. The sequence continues at coordinate 86,209 of JAVBHV010000028.1, read as the reverse complement.
TTTCCTCAGTGCTACCTGTGTAGATAATATCATCTACATATAATGAAATAATGAGAATTTCATTATTTCCTTGCTTCTTCATATACAGTGTAGCCTCATTTCCACTTCTGTCAAAACCAGAACTTGTGAAATGCTTGTCAATTTCACCATACCAAGCTCTGGGAGCTTGCTTGAGTCCATACAAGGCTTTCTTCAATTTATACACCTTATGTTCTTCATTTTCAACTTCAAAACCTTGTGGTTGAGCCACATAAACCTCTTTTGTCAAGATTCCATTCAGGAAGGCAGATTTGACATCCAATTGATACAGTACCCATTTCTTCTGAGCTGCAATGGATATTAACATTTTGATAGTATCCAATCTTGCCACGAGAGCATATGTTTCATTGTAGTCAACTCCTGGTAGCTGTGAGTACCCCTTAGCCACCAATCTTGCTTTCTTCCTTTCAACTGAGCCATCAGACTTCAATTTAGTTTAATAAACCCACTTAACACCTATCACATCCTTCTCTGGTGGTCTCTCTACAAGTTCCCAAGTCCCATTCTTTTCAATAACTGCAATCTCCTCCTCCATAGCCTTCTGCCACTCAACATCTGCTGCTGCTTCTTCAAAGTTTTCAGGTTCTGTACTGCAGAAGTTTCATCTGGCATATACTTCATTCAAATTTTTGAACTTCCTTGGAGCATTTGGAGTTGATTCCATTGCTAAACTGGGAATCGATGTAGGAGTAGTCAAATTTTGCTGAGTTTGAACTGGTGTAGTTGGTTTTGAAGTTCCAGAACTTTCTCCTTGCACTTGTTCTGGTTCTTCTTCCATTGATCTTGATAGGTTGAGATGTAAACATCTTGTTTCTTCCAATCCCAAGCTACTGATTCATCAAATATCACATCTCTGCTAGTGATGACTTTGTTGTTCTTCAAATCAAACAACTTGTAGCCCTTGGTATGCTTTGCATAACCAATGAAGATACATCTCTCCCCTTTTCCTTCAAGCTTATGTCTGTGCTCTTTTGGAATATGAACATATGCAATTGATCCAAACACTCTCATATGTGAAACTGATGGTTTCCTTTCATTCCATGCTTCTATCAGGTGTTATCTGCTCAACTGCTTTGGTTGGACTCCTATTTAGCAAGTAAACTACAGTGTTTACTGCTTCTCCCCAGAACTCATAAGGTAATTTCTTCTCATGTAACATAGATCTCCCCATTTCAACTATGGTTCGATTTTTCCTCTTTGAGAGTCCATTTTGCTCAGGGGTATATGCTGTGGTCAACTGCTTTTCTATTCCCAATTCTTCACAAAAATTTTGGAATTATGCAGATGTGTATTCTCCACCTCGATCACTCCTTAATCTCCTCAGTTTCAGACCACTTTGCCTTTCAACCATTGATTTGAACTTCTTAAATACTCCAAACACTTCTGACTTATTTCTCAAGAAATACACCCAGATCATCCTTGAGTAATCATCAATAAAAGTCATAAAAGTCATAAAATACCTGTTTCCAGCATGTGTTTGTGTTTTCATAGGACCACAAACATCATAATGCACTAACTCCAACTTCTTTGTAGCTCTTCAAGCATTCTCCTTTGGGAATGGCAATCTGTGTTGCTTACCACTTACACATCCGGCACATACTTTTGAACCTTGTGTGATCTGTAGTAGTCCATGGACCATTTCCTTTTCAAACGGATTCTTCAAGCTTCCATAGTTCAGGTGTCCAAGTCTCTGGTGCCATAGTCTTGAAGACCCATTGATTTCCATCTTCAGTGCTATAGTTTGAACATATCTGAAGAGCAATGGAAAGATTCTATTTCCTCTTTTCCTGACTTTGGCAATCAGAATGCTCTTGTCTTCTTTATATGTTATTTCACAATGACCATATCTAAAGTACACTTCATGGCAATTTTCCATCAGCTGACCAACACTTAAGAGATTCTGATCCATTATTGGCACATATATCACTTCATCAATGTAGCTCGTGCCTTTTGCAGTTTCTAAGGCTAACCTGCCAATACTAGCTACATCACTCCAAGACTTTATTCCCATTTTCACCTTTGTATGCACACTTTCATCAAGATCCACAAACATGTTTTTATTCCTGGTCATGTGGTTTGAGCAAGCACTATCCACATACCAAGCTTCATCATCACTGATTGTGGCAGCATGACATACATAGAATGCATTAGCATCTGCAATAGGAGCTTCAACATAATTTGCTCTCTGATTTGGTAGCTTGACATGATAGTCCTTGGCCATGTGATTAAATTTGTTACACCTTCTGCACCTTGGTTTTCCTTCGAACCAACAATCTTCTGTAGCATGACTTGTCTTCTCACATATCCTACACTTCTGTCCACTGCTACTGCTTACAAATGAAGCAGAGGCTTCATCTTTGTTCTTTAGCTCATAGTGGGATTTCTGTTTAAACTTGTGGTCCTTCTTTTCTCCTTTTGGCTTGATGTTTTGATGACTTTTCCCCTTATCAGCATTCCTATGAATTGACATAGCAGAAAATGCAGTCTCTTTAGTATTTTCAGAGTGTCTTTATTGTCTCTGATCATATGCCTTGATAGAGCCTTTAACTTCTTCAAATGTTAAAGTTGATATATTCTTAGTCTCCTCTATTATGGTAACAATAGGGTCATGTCTTTGAGGCAAACTAATTAACAACTTATCTACTGTCCTTTTCTCATCAGTGGTCGCACCATAGGATCTCATTTGGTTTACTATATCAGTGAACCTTGTGAGATAGTCTTTTAGTTGTTCTTCGTCTTTCATTCGAGCATACTCAAAGTCTCTTCTCAAAGATTGCAACTTTACATTTATGCACCTAGTTTCTCCTCTGTACTCTTTCTCTAGAATATCCCATGCATCTTTAGATCTAACTTCATTACTTATTCTAGGGAAAATAACAGGAGTTAAACCAATTTATATGAGATACAAGGCTCTAGCATCCTTTTTTATAAGTTCTTCTATCTGGTTTTTATCTAATGTTTTGTCAACAGCATCACCCTTTTTATCAACTTCTGGGATTTTAATACCTTCATCAACATATTTCCAAAGGCCATAAGAGATCATTAAAGTTCACATCTTTACCACCAATAGTCATAGTCTTCACCATCAAACACTGGAGACGCAAGGGCTGAATCTTCTGTAGCACTTCTGCTTGAACTCGCCATTTCTGGAAAACTGGACTTTGACAGTTTCAAACTTGATGCAGAACAAACCTAGGCTCTTGATACAATGTTGGATTTTATAGTATAGCTAGGTGTTTTCATGCACTATGTACTGCAGACAAACAACTCAAGCTCTATTATGTTTTGTATTTGATTTCTGTTTGTAAAGTTTGAACCTTTGTGTATATTTGAAATTGGAAATGAGCAAATGAATGCAAGCTCAAAACTTTGCTCTTCGGCTGCTATTCTTCATTCATAAAACTCAGTCACATTACAAAATGTTGCTAGGGTAACTTAGAACTTATACTAAGTACTATTACATCCAAGCCATCCCATTTGGCTCAATCACAAACAACCTAGTCTACCAACTTTGCAGGACCACTTCTTGACAAGCTTGCTAGGAATTCTTGTTTGCTTCTGCTTAGGTAGCGTTTGGTTCATGGAATCAGATTGATGGAAATGGGAATAAGATTGATGGGAATAGGATTACTGGGAATAGAGGGTGGGAATGGGAAAAAGAAATTCATTACGTTGTTTGGTTGTGTTGAATGGGAATGGGAAAATAGATGGGAATGTGTATTGGGATACGAAATAAAATAGTATAATTTACAATTATACCCTTACTTTTTAAAAAATAGTAATTTTTTATAAGGGTAAAATGATAAAAAAAAAACAAGGAATTTTGTGATTCCCACGGAATGGGAATCACAATACCATGTGAGGGGAGGGAATAACATTCCCACCCTTTTTTCCGTGGGACCCACCAATTTTTCCGTGGGCCCGGGATTTTTTTCCCCTTCTTCTTCACCCAAATGTGGGTTTGGGGTTTTCTTTCCCTTTCCCCCCTTTTTGACCGGGAACCAAACGCACCCTTAGTCACTAACAGTTGGCTGAGTCACCAAGCATTACAATCAGCTGCAGAATTCAAACTTGAACTTGAAATAATTTTGGCGCCAATCCTCACTTTCATGTGCCAGCAGTTTTACTTCAAACAGGGCCTACATTGTTCCGCCATTTGTTGTCTCTGCAAAGGGAGAGCCGAAGTTATGATCCTCCAACTAGTGGCGATGGCGGCAGAGGTAGTAGCAGCAGCCACTACGTCAAAAATTGCTTCAGACGACGGAGAAAATCCGTGGTCTGATGAGTGAAAAAAAGTGTCGTCTGTGGCCCTGCCCTCTGATGTTATGCATCAGATGACACTTTTTTTCCTTCGTCTAATACCTTATTAAACAACACTTCTGTTGTTAAAACTGTCGTTAAATATGCTTAATTGTGTCGTGTCACTACGCCAAAAACAGCCTATAATAACATTGACTTATAGCAATTTTTTCAAATTGCTATAAATTGTGTACTGTTCTTAAGCTAAAAACGCTATCAATGAAAAAAGGGACACGCGCGGGATTTTTTTGGTTTTTAAGTTAGAGGGCGCGGGATAGATTTAGGGTGAAAATTTTCTTCAGTCATCCGCTCCGCCAAAAATTTCCCCATTTCCGCCATCTCCTTCACCCCCATCAAATCCAATTCCATCTCGCCAATCAAAAGCCTAAATCTCACAGCCAAAACCACCGCAATCAAATCCACCGCCCAATCCGACCACTCATCCTCCACCTCCGCGACCACCGTCACCACCACCACATCCACCTCCGTCTCCGTCGCTCCCCAATCCCTCAAGCCCCGCCTCTGGAACGGCGAAACCCTCTACGGCATCTTCCTCCTCTCCTTCTCCCCAACCCTCGCTGAGACCTCCGCCGCTTGGGCCAAAAAAGCCCTAGATCTCGGCCCACAGGGAATCATGTTCCCGATGATCGAATCCGCGAAATCCGCTAAAGAAGCCGTCTCGTACTGCCTGTTCCCTCCCGCCGGCATCCGCGGCTCTGCCCATACCGTCGTCCGCGCCTCCCCATCTCTGTACTGTTGGTGAGTTTTCAAAATTTAGGGCTTGCTTTTATGAAATTCAATTTGTGATTTTGTGAAAACCTAACCTAATCTCTGTATTGTTGGGTTTCTGTGGAAATTGCTTCTGCTTTATTGGTTTGGAGAGAAGATTCGCATCCATCTAAAGCAATTGGAGGACGAAAAGGAGCGACGAAGAGTAGAGCAGCTACGAGCCGTCATCGTCGCTCCCGCTCGCCGTCGTCGGCGCCGTCCCACGCGCCGTACCAGCTTCGATCGAGATGAGCCTCCGCAAGGGCTCCAAAGTTTGGGTCGAGGACCGCGATTTCGCCTGGGCTCCGGCCGAGGTCGCCGACTCCCGAGGCAAGCAGGTCCTTGTCGTCATCTCTTCGGGAAGAGGGTTTGAAATTTTGAAGCTCTAAATTTGAATTTTTTGTTCGAATTTGTAGTTTTTGTGTTCGAGTTTTGAAATTTGTGCGGTTTTGGAGTTGATTGTGGGGGTTTTTTTTTTGTGTGTGTGCAGATACAATTGCGTCTACAGATTCGGGCCGTTTTGTTCGAAGAACAGGTCCGTTTTCGGAATTGTATGTAGTGTCATAGCAATTTGTGCCTTTAGGGCTGCGTACATTGTGAATTTGGGCTTGTTTCGATTCGAAAGTAGTGCTGATTTGATGTGTTTTAGGTGCCGATTATAAGTTTGTTTTTAGAATTGTGGAGTGCTTTAGAATGGATTTCATATCGCCCACATTGTTAAGAAGGCTTCGATTTCATTGTTAAGCTGTACTAATGTGCCATAGCAATTTGGTACATTGTGAATTTGGCTTATTTTGATTCGAAAGTGGTGGTGATTTTATGTGTTAGGTGCTGATAATAAGAGAGAAACTTGCGGAGTTGTACGAGTAGGAACAACAATGGTCAAAAGCAGCTCAGATGCTTAGTGGCATCAATCTAGACTCTGGACTGAAGTGTGAAACTAAACCTAATTTCTGTTGATAGTGTCTATTTTTTCTTGTGATGGATAATAGTAAGAGTTTATATGTTTTCGTGTATGACTTCAGAGTGATTGATGATACCGTCAAGTTATCAAAATGCGTCCAAATTGCACGCATGTATCTTGAGGTATTAACATTAACTTTGCTAGGATAGTTACTAGATGTTTTGAGTAGATGATGGCTAGATCATTGGGGGAAATTATGTTTCAATATCAGCTTTGATTGTGTTTCTTATTCACTTTATGTCTATCAGGATGACGATGCTGTGAGGGCAGAAGCTTTCATTCACAAAGCCTCATTCCTGGTTACCAACAGTCAGCATGAAGTATTGAATTTGCAGTATAAGGTCTGACATTGTTGGATAGTTAGTTGAAATAAATGAATGAAAGTCTGCATGCTTGAATTATCATTATAATTGCTTTCTCTTGTTTCCATGTTGTCAGGTTTGTTACGAAGATTTATGATTTGAAGAGGAAGTTCTTGGAAGCAGCTTTGTGCTATTATGAATTTTCTTAAATTGAAAAGAGGCAAATAGGAGATGAGTATGTCATGTTAAACTTATCAGTTTTCTTCAAGTTTATGTGGTTGACTTGATACCTGTGTTTTACTCTGTAGGCCATTAGGATGTGAGTATGTCTAATTACATTGATGTAGCTTCATGCTAGTTTCTCTTATGATCTGTACTCAATATGAATATTTATCCCCTATATGTAAGACACTGCAACACTTGAATAGCACATGATATAAATTCATTTATTTTTGTTGCAGAGAGATTGATGAGGAAGCATTAGAGTAATCATTGGAGCAAGCACTATCTGCTGCAGTTACATGCACTATTTTGGCTGTAGCAGGACCCCAGTGTTCTCGAGTTCTTGCCACTCTGTACAAAGTAAGCTTCTTACCTAGAGATGTACGAATGGATTCTTCATTCCTTGTTATGCTTTTTCATTTGACTTTAGTTGTGTACAAAGTACGATCTTGCTAGTTTAGATAAATTTTCACAATAATTGAAGAGATATAAAAACAAACAGCACTACTGTAACAATCTGTTTGCCCAATAAAAGAAGAGATATAGAAACAAACAGCACTACTGTTACTGATGATACAAGCATGATTGGTAACTATAACAATCTGTTTGCTTGTACAATTGGACAACCTTTCCTTGTTAATGGACTTTACTGTACTGTATAATCTCGTATTTATGACTTTTGTGATGTTGTGCAGATTAGCAAGCATGGTTGGTTCAAGCAAGAAACCTACAAGAAAAATACCAGGAAGAAAGCAGATGCATCCGTTGGAAAACAAGGAAGGAGAACCTGAATTATCTCAAAGGCCTACACCCACAAAAGCTCGAAAGAGGTTATATCATTCACTTGGGAATGAAGGTGTGCAGTCAAGAACGGGTCCTAGACGATCGTTAGAAGTCCTGAAGCATGCCTATGGAGGCCAACATCTGATATGACTTGCATGGAAGATGCTCTCGGCACGACCGTAGCATGGCCAGCAGACAAAGTTATTCAGCCAGAATTGTCAAGTAAGTGGCAGAAGCTCATCTCGGTTACATATGCGAGTTTTTATCTACAATGGCATTCGAATATGAACTATGGTTGATTCAGTTTTCTGAGAGCTTTCTGAGAGCTGGCTGTGGGATGTTGTAGAAAGGGTATTGAGAGGTTAATGAACTCTAGTTATGCAGTTTATTATTGTAATATACATTTTACATCTACTTCTGTGGATATTGTAGTTTTATAAATGCAATGAATGTTTTTTGGAAAAATGTTGGCTGCTTAGTTGTGAATGTGTTTTGTGTTGGCTGCTTAGTTTTATCTGCAATGGAATTCGAACATTATTGCTGTATTCAGCTTTCTGGGAACAGCCCATAGCAAAAATGCTCTGAATTCGGGAAGGTCACAATTATAGCATTCTGCAGACTTTGTAAAACGAAGACAATAGCTTTCCCAACTATGCAATGAGATGCAATCACTGCTTTAACACAAAGCTATAGAAAATGATACAATAGCGTTCTATAGACGCTGTAGAGGCACCCTTTGATAGCACTCCAAAAACGCTATAATAGATCCCCTCTTTTCTTAGCGTCGGCAAATACAGCGTTTCACAGAACGCCAAGAGGTCCCACAATAGCGTTTTTGGTGGGCTATAATAGGTCATTTCTGGCGTAGTGTGTGATGTACCATTTTACGAAAAATTTTGTTATTAGTGTTATCTGAATGTATATTTAACGACAGTTTTATATCTAATTCTGTAGTGGAATAGTAGAAGTAACCACACTTTTTTTCTTAATTCTGTCGTTTGATTTCATTGACTTTGATGATGTAAGTGTTGACTCAACCGTTGGAATTTGAATTTTTTGAATGCTGTATTATTATTTATACGTATTTCTATGTATTTGTACATATATTTTATACGTGTTCGGATAAGCATTTGTATGTATTTGCGTTGACCTTTGACCAAAAACTCAAAATGCCCAGAAATTGAAAAAATGCAGATTTCTGGGTAAAATTCCCCAGATTACCCACACTGCAAAACTGGAAAACTTGCTCAGAATTCAAATATGGGAAAACTGCCCAGAATGCTAGGAATGCTTTCCAGAATACAAAAACTGCCCAGAATCTGGAAAACTTGCCCAAAATGCAAACCTGCAAACCTGGGAAACTACCCAGATAGTACATCTCATCCAACTATTGCACAAACTTTCCATTTCATACATCCATCCACAATCCAAATTATCATTCAATACATGAGCTTAAACCATAAATCAATTCCACAGTACAAAAAATCATCAAGATCTTGTAAATTACTAAAAGTGCAACCTAATTTTGTAGTTCATCTTGAAACCAAAAAATTTCTACACAATCAACCATTACACCAAGCTGTCTAGATTACAAGCAAAAACCTACATCAATACCTGCTGCAAATTGTCAATACTCCACCGATATATTGGCGAACACCCATGTTGCCCACTCAGCTCTTACTTCATCAATTTCTGCTTGAGTATAAACCAGTTGTTGTCGTCTTGCCCACTAAAACAATAATTTTATTTCATTATGTAGTATATGTGCTTAAATACACCAGAACAAGTTGCAACTATGATGTGGCACTTAAACAGCATTTTCAATTCAAATGTAGTCTAAGTGCTAAAAAAAGAACCTGCAGGAAGAAAAATCTAATAATATCAATCAAATAACTTTGTCAACGTCATTCAAATAACATTGCCTAACAAAATCAACTAGCAGTAAGAAAAACTCAGGAAGAAGGCCAATTTAATGAAAGCAACAGCAAACGAATTTCTTACCTTTCTCTCAAATGACAATTCTTTGTCATTGCAGATGTCTCTCATATATCTCAATACATAATAGCCACAATCAGTGTGACTTTGCTGCTGAGGAACACCTTGGAATGAAAGATTAAAGTAGCTAAAGCAACATAAATGTTTATATGTATAACAAAGTGCTAAACGGAAAATTCTGATGAGAAATCAGATTTGTAGGTTCCAGAAACTAACCGCCATATTAATCCATTGAACTTTCTTTCGACTTTGCACACTGTATTGTGCTTTCCACATTGAAATTGCACTTGAGCATACAAAACCAAACTATGCATCAGAAATCTTTATATGTATAGCAAAACAAATAAGAATACACAAGTTAACTATAACTTACATATCAACAATATTTTTCCAATCAGATCCAGGTAGTTTCCTCTTTAATGGATCCATGAATGTTACAGCATCTTTCCAAGGATGAACTACAGTCAGCGTCCAGTGCTTACTGCCCATGAAATCAGACATCCAAATTAAAACATAAATATGAACTAAGTAATTGAACTGTTAGTTAGGAAGAACATGTGCTTGATGTATGTACCCTGAGTTGAAAGGAATCAGAAAAATCTGATTTTGAGGTGCATGTTTGAATGAATCAGCCAGAGCTCTACTCCTTGCATTGTCTTTCCCACAGTTATGACCAACTAAATCCAGGTTCACAAACTTGACCATTGAAAGCATATGCGATTTCTCCAATACATCATGAAGGATCCTAACACATGATAGAGTATTAAAATGGGTACTAAATGCTATATAACGCTTGTTAATTACAATTCACTTTAAATTACCTTAGGTATATCAGAATGCTACCACTTGAGATTTCTTTCATGCTTGCAAAGTCATAAATATCTTTCTGTCCTAGAAAGGTCTTACAATTGGTGCCAAACAGCTGTGAGCCAAGATCAAGCTAGGAAAGTCATCTTCGCTCATCTAATATCGTGCCAGCCGGCATAGCGCTTTCACTGGAGTGCTTTCAGGCAGAGCCTTAATGTCAAACACTGGGTCAGATTGTACCTCGATATTCTTTTTCTTCTTTGGTTCAATGGTAGTGTTTGACTTCTTTTGGATTTAAATAACAAGAAGAACAACCATTAGATTCAAGATGACTACAAAATTCAATACCAAATTTATGTATTAGAAACCAGAGCATTTACCTCATAATTTAATGGAAGAACAAATTTCTTTGGCCAAGCTACAAATGTTCCGACAGCATTCTCAACAGTTTGAAACTCTCCTGAAGGAAAGGAAAGCTTTGCATCTGGTTTAATTGCAGTTGATATGCAAACACGGTCTTGATCATCCTTTAATTGTACAGTGTGAAGAAATTGAGGCTCAGATGACTTGGCTACAAATACTTTCCCCCTAGCAACAGTATTGCTTGTCTTCCCTACTGCCAGTATGCAGTCTTCTTCCACTAAATTATTCTTCTCCAATGCCCCCTTGTCTTCCTCGTCAACTTCTATTACTTATTTTTCAGCCAAGTTTAACTCACCATCATTATCTGTTGTCTTATTCAATTTCACCATCTCAGGATCACCCAAACTCAAAACTTTCTTCACAGCTTCACCCTTCTCCAAGATAGCTGTGTCCTTAACAACATGTGAGCAACTGCCTTGAGTCTCCTGACCAATAGGAGTTTTAGGAGAACCCTTTCCATCTGGTCCCACTCTAGTGGATCCATTTTCAGCTTCAAGTTCTGCTCTTATTTGTGCCAACATTGTTTTGTACATTTCTTCCTTCTCCTCTCTTAAAATGGCCTTCACACTAACTCAAACTTGTTGTTCCAGGCTCTCCTCCGCCGCTTGGGTAAGTTGAAGAATGCATTAGGCTTTGCATAACCTCCTATGCCCCTAACTCTACCAGGATTTTCAAGCGTTCCCAAAGCAAGTGTTAACACATCTGTGGTTCCAGATATCTCTAATTCTCCACTAATAGTTTTCTCCTTCAACTTTTCCTAAAACATTCACAAAGAAAGAAATTGTCAGTGTGTATTGAGTAAGTAGTATACATAAACGATGAACCTTAAAATTGGATAGCTTGTATACATACAATTTTTTTCGCTGTCGCCTCTACCTCAGGATTTCTAAAGTTTCCAGCTTTATCTGTACGACCAGCTACCCATAGATCAGCTCTATCAAGCGCTTTATCTGGCGTTTCTTTAGACTGCAAACCATAGAGATAAATTAATGATATGATATATATGAATATCATATACATTATAATATAGCTATAAACATGTCTTTGGAAGTTACTCACCATCTCTGCTTCTAAACTAGCATATCCCTTTCGAGACATGGTATGATCATACTTGTTCAATTGTCTCTTTGCTTTTTGTTTTTCATGTAGCGCCTACAAAGCAAAAAATAATGAGTTGACAATTAAAACAATATGTAGTACAATACAGATGAGTCTACAAATTTATGTAATAGTTACTTACCATAAATTTTGGCGTCTCTCTGCTGGCAACGAAGATATCCCAGTCATCTTGCTCAATCCATGGAAAATCTCCAGGAGGGGTCTTTATCAAATGAAGTCTATCCAAGTATGGCAAAATATATGAAGTTGTCAGAAAGGACTTAAAATCCCTCCACTTATCATTTGCTGATGCAAGAACCATTTTCCGGTTTTCAGGGCCCCAAACAAATGCTAACTGCACACAAATCATAAAAAGCATGAGTTGAAGAACACAAAACAACTCAGCCAACTAATAGAACTGAAACTACACTGGTAGGATATATTCATACCTCTACAACTTCCCATATCTTGTTTCTTACTTCTGGATCCACCCCTTTCCAAGTAAGATTGTTTATTTTCTTCATTTCATCTGTTCCCTCGAGCCATTTAGCAACATGAACCCTCATCCTCGCTAGAACCCCAATATATGATTGCATTTCTGTCGCCCCTCTTCCAACTGGATTCCCATTAGAATTAAACTTAACTATCATTCTCTTTCCCAAAGACACCCTTTTCGATATTTGACTCATAGTAACAGCACCTCGCTTCATCAACTTCAACCCTTCTGCATTACTGGTGGGATTTTCCACACAATTTTTTATTGAAGGAACTGAATACTCAAATTCATCATCCCTACTCACAGACTTCTTCCTCTTTCTTTTCAGTTCTATTGATTGCTTTCTCAGATTCTTTGCTTTTTTGCTTGCTGTCTTTTTTGAGGCAACAGACCGAGCACAGGATGCAGCAATCCTTGTTGCAATCTTTGTAGGGGTAGACCTTGTTGCAATCTTCGTAGGGGTAGACCTTGTTCCAACCATGATCTGTAACACATAAAGGATAGTATTTAAAGAGAGAAATTTCTTAGGTACTAACAATGAACATAAAAGAAGTATGGCAGATAATAATTTCAACAAAATACCATAGTAACTTGCTGCAAAATTAATATGGCTGCAAATATTAATTTCATTCAATTTCAAGGTTTCATAGAAGCACAACAGAATACAAGAACACAAGGCAGACCAGCCAAGTAATAAAACTGAAATTACAACAATCAATCCCTACTCCTAGGATACTTTCATTTATGGCTCGCACATACTACCCACTTGCCGCCCCTCCCCCCCCCCCCCCCCCCCCTCCCTTTTGATCCATACAATCAATAGATGGAAGTCCATTACTAAAGGGTTGATAACCTAATACTGTGTCCCCAAGCTCATCATCATTGAAAGTATCATAATAATCTCTATCTGGAGTTCTAAGAGCAATAGACAATGCAGCATTACGTGGGTCTCTAATGTAAAAAACCTGTTTTACAAAGGTGGGCCAAACAAAAGGATCTGTAGTATGATCTATCCTATTCAAATTAACCAAAGTAAACCTATCCTTATCAATTTCTACACCCTTCTTACGCTCTACCCAGTCACACCGAAATAGAGGAACCCTAAGCTTTGTATAGTCCATCTCCCATATTTCTGGATAGCACATCTCAGAAGTTACAACACTTTTATTCTTCATCAACTCCATTGTATGAGCAAATAAGCTCACTCCACTAATTTGCCTTGATCGAAGATTATCACGCTGTTCAGTGTTGTAATGGACGCCTCTCACGTCGTATCCACTGTAAGTTGCCACTTTGAAGTTTGGCCCATCTGCAATCCACCTTAAAGCCTCAGATATATTGTTGGAAACTTGTTGAAGTCCTTCACAAACCTAAAATATAGGCAAATCCTAATTTATCAAAAAATCTTATACAGAGACATGGATGAAATAAGAATATATGATCGTTGTGTCTATTCAAACTTACCCTTTGCTTCAGCCATTTACTGAATGTGCGGTTGTGCTTATCCTTAAGCCACTGATCATTGTTTTCATGCTGAGGAAATGTTGCCTTCAAAATGTCTCTATATTTTCTGAATATTTGATACGAATTAAGTTGTCAATTGTAGGATTATATAATGCAACGAAACACTATGCCAAATACGCTTATAGACGACGGTCAAAAACCGTCGTCCAGAATTCTCCAAAACCGTCGTGGAATTGGCACATGTCTATAACATTTGTTATAGACGACGGTCGTAAAAACCTTCGTCTATTTGCTGTTATAGACGATGGTTCAAAAACCCTTGTCTATAATAATATATATCTTGTCTATAACAATTTATAGACGACGGTTTTACCAAAAAACCGTCGTCTATAATAACCATACAAATTTCAAGTTTTGGTGCCACTCTGTTGCAATAGACGACGGTTTTGGTGAAAAATGTCATCTAGAATAACCATAAATATTTCAAGTTTTGGTGCTACTGTTGCAATAGGCGACGGTTTTTACCAAAACCCTCGTCTATAATAGTTATAGACGAGGGTTTTGGTAAAAACCGTCGTCTATAACATCAAAACCATAATGAAAAAAAACACTGCATTTCTAAATTAAAACCACTATTTGAACAATTATGAAACCATTCATAACTGAAAGCATTCCCAATACAGTGGTAACACAAAGAAATAGATACAAAAATCGAATTTCATTGAAAGACATGTTACAATTATTCCAATAAAGTACATGTTTCACCTAATCTAGAGTACTCCCTAACTCTCTACTTGACTAATAACTTAAAAATTTGATCTTGCAGTAACTTGGAAGAGCCTTCTCATAACATGAAAAGACTTACAAACTACCAGTACATGTTAATAAACTTCTATCTAGATATTTCCTATACTAACTTTTAGATAACACTTTTGCCTTTGCTATTGCATGCGAAATATTCACCAGAAATTCCCTGCACAAATAATCTTGAGCTTATGATTAGTGCATCTTCAAGTGGAACAGCTTGCCTGCACATACCACAGGTGCAGAAACCTAATCAAACCTGTTCTAAGAGAGGAAGAAGAATCTGACCATATTTTCAGTATTACAGCAGAAGATCACAACTCTTAATGTTGACTCAAACCAAACCAAATATATAATCGTAACAAAATGTAGTGCGGAACTAACCTCTTAGGCTTTGGTAGTACTTTTGTTTACTGAAGAGAAACTGATACTTATGCAACCCTTTGCAGCAGGAAAGTCCTCACCTTTTCCTGAATTCGATTTAATCCAAAACATCAAACTACTAGGCCTAAATCTTACGATTGATAATCGAAAGGCATAAATGGACATATATATCACATTTACAATTCTTATGCAATTCCTAAGACCAATAAACCTCACTAAAACAGCCGAAAAGCATTTTTGCATTTCTTATGCAGAAATGCTTTTCAGCTGTTTTAGTGTGGTTTATTGTTCTTAATTGATTCTAGGATTAATTGTATCTAGGAGATTCAACCAAATCAAACTACAACCAATCGATATTATGCAAAATGGAAAGATAAGTAAACTGTAAACAGTACGCAGCAGCTCCCCAACTACTACACGGAAAGGGATTTAGATTCTGATTCCATTCTAGAATGCTAAGCACTTCATGAGGGGATGCTTCTGTAATTAGGATATGGACTAAGACACCTAACATTAAGGGTATCAGAATTTATATTGGAGCATTTTGCTTTAAGTTATAGACTACAACAAACTAAGCTAATCAAAAGCAAAATGAAAAGCACAAAACAATGACCCACCAAGTGAATCTCAGAGCCCACATCATCCTCATTTCAGCCTCAAAGTTGCAGTTAAATCACAACCATCTCTCGCTAATCAAACCCCCAAATCAAAATCGAAGCAGAACCCAATTCCTAAAACCACCATTCAATCCCCCAAATCAAAATGCACAACACAAACAACAAATCCAACAACAACCAGCAAAAACCTAATAACTAGAATGCAAATTCTGAGCTATCCGGAAATGAACAATAATAACTAGATAAATTAGCTTAAAAGTGTATAAATGTTGAGACTTTCCTTCACAACGCTATTACAGCAAAGAAAATAATACCTTCAATTGAACTTTAACCAACCAAGAACATCTCTTGTTCAATCCACATCCGTTGAAAACCAAGTAAACCAACTGAAGTACAAAACCCAAAACGCAATTTAGACATAAACCCAGATACCAGAATCGAACATTGTATATGTCGCCGGGATTGGTGATGAGTTTTAGGTCTGAATCTATGAAAAAACTGAAACTGTAAATCGATACCATCAATAATTTTCGAATTAGTAACCAACAATAATTTTTGAATTCAGTAACATACCATGGACGCTGAAGGTTGAGGCCGCCCACTCGCCTATTAAAATTGTGGCCGACCCACTCAGCGAGCCGGAACCTCCACACGTCGAGCTTGAGCTCGAGCTCGTCCAATCTCAATTGCTGGCCTCCGCCACGAGTCGGAAGCAGTCAGAGCTCTCCTCGATCAAGACGTCGGCGTCGGAGCGGAACGGAAGCTCGAGGACGCGGGGGAGGTGGCGAGCTTCTTGTGTGTCAGATTGAAGTCAGAGAGTGAGATTGCTCGTAAGGTTGGGTCGAATCGATAGAACTCATCTCGCTCGAATCATCTACGGGCCTCCTCACTCTAGACCCACCGCCGGATTCCCCCCAGCGCACCGCCTACTCGCAATGTTGTGCGAGCTGCAATTGAACGCCTTAGGGAAAGAGAAGAAAGGCGGAGAAAGAAAAGAAGATGAACTGATGAAGTCATTCTAGATCTACTTTCTCTCTCTTCTTCCGTGCTTTTGAAAACCAGAGAGTTGAAAGAAAGAAGAAAAAAAAATTGAATAAGAGCATCTTCAACCGAGATGTTAATTTTTTGACTTAAAATTTTCATTTGATGGCTGAGGTGGAAATTGACATCTTGCACAAATTTTATACCCAACCGATATGTTACTTTTATTTATGATTATATTGTGATGAACCCCCAAGTAAGTAAAATGATTGGTCAAAAATTTAAATAGTGGCATGAGTTTTTTAAAAAATGGGACCCACATATTAAAAATTGCCTTGAAATCTTAAATTGACATTTTGGTTGCTGCTGTCAACTTTGACAGCGACCAAGCCATCAGCCATTCCACGTCAGTCCTACTAGGATTGGCATTTCGGTTGGGAGGGGGCTCCATCTGTTTTTTTTCAATTTTAGAGCTGAGGTGGACAAAATAGCTGTTCGGTTGGAGATGCTCTAAGTGCACAGTGTCATCCGTGTTTTGATATTTGGCTTCTGCACGACGTTTTTTGTGAAGACCGTCGTCTATCAGCTTTTCCCCCCCTAATTTTGAGCTTATAGACGACGGTTTTGGCTAAGAGCGTCGTCTATTTTTTCATAATGATGGTTTTTTCGGCGACCGTCGTCTATCTAGCGTCGTCTATGACCTTTAATGGCATAGTGAAAGAAATGAACTGCCGAGTAGATTACACTATAAAAGTAGTACTTACAAGATGTAGGGTTGTACTTCTTCTGTGTGTTCCAATACACAAAGGTGTGCTGCATCAAAGCCTGCTTGATCCACACTTTTCATAGTAGCACCTGATAAAGCCTTGCAATCACCCACCAACCGTATATTTTGCCTTGCTGGGGTAATATCATATTCAATAGGAGGAAATTGGTCCGAAATAAGCTCTAACGCTTCTTCAGCAATGTTTGTCTTAGCCATGCAACCCTCGGGATAGGTCATATTCTTAACAAAACCCTTTAAGACTTTCATGTATTGCTCAAATGGGTACATCCACCTAAACCAAACCGGTCCACATAGTTCGACCTCTCGAACAAGATGTAACGTTAGGTGGAACATGATATCAAACAATGATGGTGGAAAATAGACTTCAAGCAAGCATAGGGTCTCTACAAGATCCTCTTCTGTTTTACGCAGTTTTGAACAATCAACGACTTTCGAGCATAATACATTGAAGAAATGATAGAATCTGACGATTGCATATCTAACAGGCTCATCTAACACAGACCGAATAGCTATGGGTAGTAGCTGCTGCATCAAAATGTGGCAGTCATGAGACTTGAGGCCAACAAGTTGATTATCATCCAATGATACAAGTGACTGTATATTGGAACAATAGCCTTCAGGGAGTTTCATTCCATACAATGAGTTGCAAACAATTTTCTTCTCTTCTAGGGTCAAGTTCCATCTTGCCAATGGCAATTTCTTCCCCTCTGGAGGCTTCAAGTTAGTTTTCCACGCTAATTTAATTAGATCTAATCTAGTAGCCACCCCATCTTGTGTTTTTCCCGGTTGATTCAATAATGTACCATACAATGCTTCAATGCAGTTGTTCTCAATATGCATCACATCAAGATTATGTCGCACAAGTAATGAAGTTCAAAGAACACTGATTTCTTCTTAAAGGATGGCCTATCGAGACCCTCACCAGGTTCGTTGTATCTTGACTGAAATCTATCAGGATTGAATCCATCAGTGGACAGGGCTAGCCTAAGGTTCGTTGTATCTTGACTAAAATCTAGCCATTTTTCATCAATTAATTTCCAAGCAGGAGGGTCTGCCGGATGACGCATTGTCCCCTCTGTCACGGTTCTCATACCATGCCATTTCAAATATTCAGATTTCTTCGGAGACTGAAACATTTTCTTAAATCTAGGGATGAGTGGAAAATATCACATCACCTTTGCAGGAGTACCTTCCTTTATGTGTTTTTTATCTTTAGTTAGCTGCCACATAGAGGCTTGACATGTAAGGCAACTAGTGCTATTGGCATATTCATTCCTATACAATATACAATCATTCGGGCAAGCATGTATCTTCTTATAGTCCATTCCTAAATGACCCAAGATTTTCTTTGCCTCATAACAAGATGTGGGAATGTCATTACCTTCCGGAAGGAAACCTGATATCATAATTAGCATATCTTCAAAGCAAGCATCAGTCATTGAGTTCTTTGCTTTGAGATTATACATTCGCACAAGTGTGTTCAACTTAGTATGTTTAGTACACCCAGGATACATGGGTTTACACCCATCGTCAACAAACTCCCTAAATTCATCAAAGTTCTTTGAGAACTCATCATCACCAATGAAATCAATATCACAGTCCATATCCCCAATCTCTATATCATCTTCAATTTCTGCCTCATCACAATCATTACAATCCGAAACATCTTCTAATTCACTACCACTACTAGCAACCTCATCTAAACGAGCCATTTCTCCATGCCAAATCCAGTTTTGGTAACTGGAATCAATTCCATTAAAGAACAAATGTTCTTTAATCACAAAACTACTCAAGTTTTTTGTGTTCCCGTACTTTAAACAAGGACAACAGAGAAGGTCTATACTTTTAGATTTCTCTAGGGCAAACTTAAGAAAACTAGCCACTCCTAACTGGTACACCTTCGACCTTCTATCAGCAAATATCCAAGTCTTATCCATGTTTAACTACAAAAATATATACCCATACGCAACATCTCAGCAAGTGCACCAAGATAACATACCAATTATAGCACAAAAGAAACACCATTATGCACTAAACTGACATATGAACATGTAATAGAAGACATAAAAAGAGAAAACATAGGTATATAGAATTGTGTACTTACCGTATGCTCCAACGTATGCTCCAAACCTCAGCCAAAGTAATCACCCCTGCAAACAAACACACTCCACTAGTTCAAAGTAACATAAATTATGATGTATTAAAAGAAAATCAGTATAGAGAATGACAACTACAAAACTGGTTAAGCACAAGAATCATCAAAGCCAATAACGAAATCAAGATACAGTGTTGTCTCAATTGAATCCCAAATACAAACCCAGAAATCCTAAACCCTAACCTGCATACAATGTACCCCAATGTACATTGCCAGAACCCTAATGTACCACGAATAACCACAATTAGACAAATTCAAATCCAAATCGCAAACTCACTAGGTCATATCCATTCCCAACATCAACCAAAACCCAAATTGTAATCTCAGTTTGAATCCCCAGACCAATTCCAGAACCTCAATGTTCAATACGAAAGCCAACCCTTTTAATCCCAATTTCATACCCTAGACCAGATCCAAACCCTCAATGTTCAATGCAAACACCCAATCATTAGGGGAGGGCAAAATATCCCGAAAATCCCGTATCCCGAATTCCCGTCCTGAATCCCGTCCCGAATTATCCCGTCCCGTTCGGGATTAATTTCAAAATTAGCTTATCCCGTCACGTCCCGTCCCGATTTAATTTTTTCGGGACGGGACGGGATGAGAAATTTCTATCCCGAAATCCCATCCCATCCCGTATAATATGCATGGTATTAAATAAATAATAAAAACCCCTCAAGTGTCACCATTTTATTGGCTCAAAAACAAGTGTATACAAAAAAAATATGTACCTCATCACATGTAAGATTGTACATACCATTTGAACTCCGTTTTACTTGAGATGTTGGAAGGAGTCAGTTTCATATGTTTACTTATGATCTGCAAATTTTCAACTCCATCTCATGAGGGGTTTAATTTTGGTGAATTTTACAAAAACGGTCGACGCCCAGTTTTTTATTTGTGTAATAATCTGTTTTTGGTTTCTTTTGGTGAACATATCATTTGAACTCCGTTTTACTTGAGATTCTGGAAGGAGTCAGTTTCACATGTTTACTTATGATCTACAAATTTTCGATTCCATCTCATGAGGGGTTGAATTTTGGTGAATTTTACAAAAACGGTCGACGCCCAGTTTTTTATTTGTGTAATAATCTGTTTTTGGTTTCTTTTGGTGAAGTGCTCTTAGCGTATTTAGATAGATTTTGATTTTTATCATATTTGGGTTAGCTTGTTTAGTTTGAAGTTAATAAAATTTTTATAAGATAATCCCGTCCCGTCCCGAACCCGTCCCGATTAAATTCGGGACGGGACGGCACGGGACCAATTCTTAAAAACATTTATCCCGTCCCGTTTCAATTACACACGGGAGTCATCCCGTCCCATCCCGTCCCGTGCCCACCTCTACCAATCATACACAACCCCTCCCTCTGTATTTCTAGACCTAGAAAACCCAGAGTCGAAACCCTTGAATACAAAACCCGAATAAAAAATTGTAGAATAGAAACTCAAGAACCACCGTCGAAACTAGGAAGAAGGGGAAATACGAGGCAAAAGGAGAGTTTTTGGTTCAGTTTTGGAGATGAGATTTCAAAGAAATCTGGGTTGAGTTTTGAGATTTAATTTTGGTTCAGTTTTGGAGCTGAGAGCTTCAGACAAGAGGATAGAGTATTTGCAAGTGTTGTCGAATGGGTTGGTCAAAATTTTAGTCAAAAAATACTAAAGGCTGGAGTCAAAGGGAAAGTCAGCGAAATTTTTAGGGCGGAAATTTTACCGCTTTATTTTTTTTGGTGAAACAGACGACACTGTTAAGTTCAAAATTGTCGTCTAAAGATATGACGAAAACTGGGGTGTCGGATATTGAGCTATGAGACGACACTTTTTTTTTTTTTTTGCCGTCTGAAATAATCAGACGACAGTAAAACACCAAAGTGTCGTCTAAGTGGTGTCGTCTGATGCTTCTTTTCGCGTAGTGAGCAGCAACGGCGGCTGTGGCACTGGGCCGTCAGCTGTGAATTTTACTGACAGGCAGTATTTGAACATACTGCAGTTAATTGTGCAGTCGGGGAATATATTTGATCTTGATGGTCGCATCATTTACTGATGAGTATCTAAATAAAAGTATTTTTATTGCAGAATTTTTGTTGTGTTTTTTTGCACACCTGAATTTCTTTCTGGAATTAGAATGAATTGCTGGATAACTTTTGGTTATTAGTATTTGATGTATTATTGGGCGGTTATGGATTTCAGTTCTCAAAAAAAAAAGAAGTTATTAAAAAAAAATAAAAAAAATACATATATTTTTTTATGTGTATATATGGGGAACCCATATTTGCTAATGTGGACAACGTTAACAGAAACGCTTAACTTAAAGAAAACGGGCAAAATTTTAAAAAAAGGAGTTGTAAAGGGCAAAATATCCTTCCAAATGAGTAGCTGTGGGAAAAATGAGTATTAAGTGTTTAAATTTTTAGGTGTTTCCAACTCCTTAATTGTTGTTTTTTTTGCTGATGTGTATATATGGGGGACCTATATTTATTGATGTGGACATGCCACATCAGCAAAGTTAATGAAAACCATTAACTTAATGTAAAAGGGGGCTAAATTTCCATAAAAAAAAATGATTTATAGGGAGCAGATTCGATACAAATAGAGTTGCAGGGGCAAAATATCCTTCAAAGTGAGTTGCCTTGGGAAAAAGGGGTAATTCCTCAATTTTTTTTACTAATTAATTTATTTTATTTTAGAGTAAATTACAATTACATACCATGTGGTTTGGGTCAAATTTCAATATGATCTATGTACTTTTTTTCTTTCATTTCAGTACCATGTACTTTCAAATTCTTAAAATTGTGTTCCAAAGTTTGTCAAATCATCAATTTTTGGTTGTTCAATGAAGATGTCGACTTTATAAATTTGATTAGTTGGGTTTGGGCAAATGCGTGGTGTATCTGAAGTAAAAGCGACGGTACCGAAATTACTAAACGATGCATTTTTCAATGGCTCAGAGCTACTCGATGTACTTGCACGACTTGTTGTAGACCACAGACGATGGGGAAAAGTAAATATATGAGTCCCACATAATCCACTCCATCACTGAATAGCCGAAAGTTGATAATTTGTAAACAGTGAATGTTACGACCCATCCGAGAATTTTAGTGAAATGACGAAAATGCCATTGCGAGTCAACTGTTGAATTTTGAAAAGTGGGAGTCTACGCAGTCAATATTGGATTCGTTGCGAAGAGCTCGATGATACGAGTGCGTCGGCGAAGACGAAATTGGATTCGGAGTTGTATCGAGGCCGTAATGGACAAACGTGATATTCCGACATGCCAACGATTGTTGCGGTGGTCAGCTCCAGGCAATGGCTACTTATTTCTCGCTACCGGGCTTCTGTTCGTACACAGTTCCCCAAAGAGGAGATGATAGACTTATTATGCAAGCGGATTTCTGAAACTGAAGATGATGGCATTATGAGAGAGCTGCTTCTGGACTTCTACACAAGTTCATGATAACGAATATTGGACTAGATCATTTCATTGAATGAAGGATCCTCTATTTCTATCACTTGGGACGACATAGGATGTATCAAGGGCCATCGTTACGACCAAGATACAGGGTTTCGAAAGCTTCACAAATTAGTGTAGACAGTTCGTACAAGATTATCATCGCTAGAAGGACTACTCGCTTGGTCGACTCGTGGAAGGTGGAGGCCTTGGGAAGCCAAAGTGATGCTTTACGGCAAGATCCAGGAAAGCGTGCTAAAAATGTATGGAAGTGGAGTAGCGATCACAGTCGTAGTGTTGTGCTTCGCAATGGCAATGGGAATGCCGAGGATGAGCAAATTGGATTGGAACTAGTGTAGTTCGTTCAAGTGACTTAGTGTTGCAGGTTAGTGGATGTTCACCTAGTGTCAGGGGAAGTATGAGTTCTTTAGGGCACACAAGAAGGAAGGATGTTCGTCATGAGTTGTCGCCACATGCATTGAGAGTGTGTTGTGTGGAGACCTAGATAGTTATATATGGAATGGAGAACAATGTCAGCGAGCAGGACAAAGAAAAGAGGGAGGAGAAGAGCACTGAAAAGAATTCGACCCAGCCTTCTGTGGCTGTGGATGATGGGAACTCTATTCTTGTTCGCCAGTCGATGTTCCTCAAGCCTGGTTGGCAAGAGGTTACGGGAGAGATGATGAAGCCAATGTTTGAGGATCCCCCTATGAAGAGTGGGGTGATGAAGGAGGTGCCCGAGAACAGAGTTAAGGTCAATTTGTCCTCCTGGTCTATGGAGGAAATGTGAGAATTTCATAAGAAGCTTGAGAGTGAACTCATTACGGTGCGAAGTTTGGTGAAGAGGATTGAGACTAAGTAGAGACCGAGTGGAGGACTGATGCAGGTTCACTATAAAGTTGGTTTCGTATGTGGAATGCGTAAGTTTACTAGGCCTTTGCATCATCTTAGTATGCTAGCGTTGAAGAGTAGCCAGGGGAAAATGAAGTGATTACATTGGAGTTGTTCATTTAATTAGTATTTGGTTGTCGTTCATTATCTTCGAGGAGTTATCTATAGTTCTTTGACGACATAATTGAATTGGATGGGACATGCAGTGGTTGCATGTAGATCGAAGATTACCTTTCTACGCCACAGCTCATAGTGGTCTCCTCGTCATTGGACTCAGCAGGAGGACTGAGTCAACTCGATCGGTGGGGACGCCGACAAGATGTTATGCCTTGGCAAGTGACATCAGTCCCCGCTACACTTGCTTAATTTCTTGTTATCTTGGTACAAACAGCAATCATCATTAGTGAGACTATATAGTTTTCTTATCTTTGCCTCCTGTTCGTCAGATCTTTACCGCATGCTATTATGGTGATTAATTGCCAGTTGGTATTTGGTAATTGAGGGTTGTGAAGTAGTCATCGCAATGAGGTGACAAGAAGTTGTCAGTCTAAGCGGAAGTTCAGAGATCTCTTTCGTCATTTGCGGGAGATAGTTGAAGGCCCAGAAGAGATGATTATGACAATTCCGGGGAGAACTTATGTGGATATTGGAGTTACTGCAACAGGGGCAAGTAGAGGATAAATGCAAGGGCAGTATGAAGGCCTTTTGGTGGATTCCAGTACAAAAAGGGTACGGCAAAAACGCAATGAACTAATAGGAGCAGCAGGTGGTCAGCTTGGAACGGATAGTCGCAGTTAAGGGAATCAGTAAGACCGAGGAGCACAGCATGTACAATGCCAAGGGTTACTAGTCTTGATCGCACTAAATCAGAGTTGCGCAATGGAAGCGTGGCGAGTGAGGAGAATTGTCACGTCCGATTGAGGCTGATAGGATGTAAAAGCTGCTTTACACATGGGTATTTGTAATTGCAATTGATTGTATTTGCTCGTAGAAGACTATCGAGATGAAGAATCTGAAAAGTCAAAAGTAATCGATCGACTATTGAGGTGCAGTTCAATTTATTCGCCCAAGAAGATATTGATGTGAATGAAGGACTTATCATATGAAATTTCATCATATGAAATTTCTATAAGAGGGGTAGATTGTTACGACCCGTCCCGAGAATTTTAGTGAAATGACAAAAATGCCATTACGGGTCAACTGTTGAATTTTGAATAGTGGGACTCTACGTAGTCAACATTGGATTCGTTGCGAAGAGCTTGATGATACGAGTACGTCGGTGAAGACAAAATTGGATTCGAAGTTGTATCGAGGCCGTAATGGAACAAAAACTGATTATGGAAGTGATGGAAACCTGCCACATGGCACGCCAAGAGTGGTTGGGGGCTAATATTTTTCGAAGTCGGTGGTGCGGGTTTAAAACCCGAACACCAGAAGTTTCCATTTCGGGAAACTTCTAGGCCGCTAACTCCTCGCCGCCGTTCGTCATACGTCGGCCCTGGATTGCACCACCCAGCACTTGCGCCGTCTTCCCCTCGCCATCGCGATCATGGACCACCCATTTCCATCCCCGACGACGGCGTGGAACGCCCACGGTGAGATCAAAACGGGAAACGCCCCCGCCGCCGTCATCAACGCCAATCTCACAGCTCCGGCCCACTCAACGACGACGAAGAGTTGACGGAAGCCAAACTTTCCGGCGTGTTTTCCAACCGGTACAGGCCGTGGTAAGTCCCGAAAACTATCTCAATGGGTTGCTTGAGTTGCGCAGATAGATTTTGACACTAAAATTCGTTGAATTTGGTTGAGAAATGAAAATATTGGAGATTTTGGGAAATCGGCCGGAATAGTGTCGCCAGCGGCAATTCTGAAGTCAGCGCCACGCCAGCGACACGTCAGTGCCATGTTTGCACCAGGTCAGTGCCACGTGTGCACCATGTCAGCACTGTGTCGGTTCCACGTCAGCATCGGCGTGCTGACATCAGCACCGTTGACCGCTGTTGACCAAGGTCAACCGGCCGCTTTTCCGAGTGGAAACGACGTTCCTGACCCGATGGCGAACTCTGTTGCACCATCCGAGATACGGTTGAACACTAATTGAGGAATACATGAGAAATTAGGGTGGTATTTAATTACGGGGTTTCTGACGAGTGATTGATAGAAGACTTGTAGGTATCCGAGCACCGGTGAGACGCCACTGTCAAGTATTACAGACAGATGAGTTCGACAGCTTGGAATCACTGTGAGTGGATGAGTTTGTTTTCATAAAATTATTCATTTTGGATGGTTGTTTCTGTATATACGTATATGAGTGTCAGATTATTAGTAGTACCTGTCCACCCAGTCAAGTGCAAAAAACACAGTAGAATCACGCAACGCACGCTGCTGGTGTGCTTCCTGCCCACGAGGAAAGACAGAAGAGCAACAAGGTTTAGTTCAGATTTGACTCTTTGCAGCATGGGAGCGGATTACCCAAAAAATCCCT
>JAVBHV010000028.1:0-55000 GCA_033992175.1 Spiraea crenata | reverse complement strand
TGATTAACTTCCGGAATTTAGTTAATTTGAAAAATCAATTAATAAATTAAATTACACTCATATCTTTTTTAATTGATATTATTATCTCTAAACATATCAAGTCTAATGTTTTATTTTCTCACATCAAACCCCTTGGAGACTGCAGCAAGCGAACTCTGTCATCTAACATGGGATTGCTTTCTTGAGCACAGGTACACCACGTTCAAAACAAACAACTACAATAGTGTGTGCTCCTATTGTTGGGATTAACAATCACGATCAGACCATACTCTTTGGATGTGGGCTGTTAGATGGAGAGGCAACATACGCCTGCAAGTGGTTATTTATTGTTATCTTACAAGCTATGGAAAGAAAACAACCATAAATTATATTTTCTAATGAAGCTCAAGCAATTTCTAATGCTATTGTATGAATTACGTGAGAAATTGGCACAAGGTTTTGCTCGAGCCCACTTTTGTGCAAGTATGACAGGGACCTTTTCTTTTCTTTCAATTTTTCCAGATTGTTGTACAATATTATGAAAATCTTGCATCTTCTTTTGTAGGTATGACAACCACATAAAAAATTTATTGAAAGCAATTTTCTCTAGAAATCTCATACTAAGCACTGCAAAAACCGGGAATAGACAAAAACATTGCAACTTATGGAATGATTGGAGTGTAGAGATTCAGGCCTTTATGCATTATACAAGTAAACCTTTTTTATTAGGAAAATAAAAGATTAGATTTGATATGTTCAAAGATAATAATATCAATTAAAAAAAGTAGAATTGTAATTAAATTTATTAATTGATTTTTCAAATTAATTAAATTCAAGAAGTTAATCATGGGTTAGTTAAAAAAACATGTGTCAAGAATTGAGGAGGGGGGTAAAGTTTCACCGTGGTTTAACGGGGTGAGCAAAATCACTCAATCACAATTACATAATACTGCAATTGTACATTTGCTATATAAGGCATCGGCAAAGAAGCTAATTGCAGTATACTGTAATTGGACATAAATCTTTGGCACATTGACATTCATCCCAGAGGAAGACAATTGCTGCGTATTTCCATTGTTGTTTCTAAAAGTATCTCTTCACATTGCAAGACAATTGCATTGCAATTTTTGCTTCAAAAACAATCTATCTTTTTGTTATTTTTGACAATTGTACTCTCCAAAAATTAACCATTGCAGCTTAAGAAATTGACAATTGCAATTCCCTCAAACTAGTCGGATTCAACCCTAATTACAATCAAGAAATTGTTGAAAACCAATCCAATCTGCAAAAATAATGAAAACCTTCTCGGCAAATCTCGGCACTGGAAATTGCCAAGGATTTCTGGATCTCAATCCGTTATCATTCCTAATTCGCCCAGACAAGGCTAGGGACGAGTGACGATATTAGGCGCGCGGTGATGACGACGTTGGGCGTGCGGTGATGACAACGACGACGATGAATGAGGGGAGTAGGTGGCGACCATGGACGAGCGGCGAGAAGCAAGGGCCGACGACGAGGGGCATCTTTTGTTTTTGGCGTACAGGTCGATATGTGGTGGGAGCAAGGTTTAAAATATCGATGTCGACAAAAATATCGATAGCTCAGTTTACGGATATATCGACGGATATTTCAGACATCGATGTCGATATCGACAACCGTCAAAGAAACTGATGGAAATCAACTTAAAAATTGGAAATTTTGAATGAAACTGTAGGAAGTGTTTGATCATCTCACAATGCATGTTTAAGACTAATAAATATCTTAAAATGTCCGATGATATGATAAGAATATGATATGTATAGAGATAAACTGTCTGTCGATTAAGAATAACACTATAAAAAGTTACATGATGTGCCAAGTAATATGAATAAGTTGGTGCCAATAATGTTAATTTGTATTAGTTTTCACAAACCAAAAACTACATTTGCAATTTTCCAACCCATCTGTTCTGAGTACATTACATAACCAATATCATTATGAAGTCAACGTGAAGCTACTTCCTCTTCACCATCTCAGGTCTTCAAAATTTGTTGCTAGCAGCTAGCCATAGCCAGTTAAAGCAAGCTCCTATGAATATACCAAAGTGCACAACACCAGCAGATTACCCAAGGCGCTTTGCTCTGTTCCCTGCAGACCGAAAAGACCACAATCCACCACCAGTCCACACAAGAAATTAAGTCATATTAGCAGTCAAGTCAACACAATAATCTTTGTTCTAAATTAACAATTGTTTATTGCTCAATAGTTCTGCAAGATTAGCTTCATGTTGGACCTGCAGAAGCAAATTTTATAAGATCGCTAGTGATTATAAACATGCGAGTTTACATCAAAAGATTATTGCAAAGCTGTATTACTTTTGGTTGAGCTTGGACGCCAGTAGCCGCAGGATCAGCGGATACGGCTCTGAGACCTTCCGCGGCTGCCTTTGCGCGGTAGAACCTTACTATTTGCAATTTAGGGAAATAGACAGCATATAGAAGAATGCAAGAAAGTTCAATAGATACGGTGATTGCCAAGAAGACCACTGCAAAAGGAGCAAAGTTTCTTGTAAACAAAATCATTACAAAACTGGGAGCAATGCTTCATAAAATACGAATACATTTAATTGGCATAAAAGACACAGGAACAAGCAAAATCTAGTGAGGACTTTATTATCTATCAATTTTTTCACATCTAAACTAGCAAAGATTAACCACAAATAATGACATACGTGTTCCCTTGCGAAGACCACGATGTAAGGTATCCAATGCTCCCTTTGCTATCAGCCTTAGGATGGAGGTAACAAGGCCGGCTGCACCCATCCCAGCAAAAAAAGACTACAAAATCACAACAACAAAGAACACGCACTAAGAAGTACGAAATGTAATGAATCATATGGTATAAAAAGATTAGTCTTGAGCAATATGTAAAGAGGAGTACAAACTTTAAGCATTGTCGAAAACCAACTTTGAACTCGGAGCTCTAGCTCCCTATACTTAAATATGCTGAGATTAAAGTAAAGGTTCTTAAGAACAAATTAACAAGTACATTGTTAAAGAAGAACATCGACTTTGGCTTTCTATTTTCATCTCGACTTTGAAGCTATACACACAAAAAACTCGGGCGTTGACCAATTTTGTAAAAATCACCATAATTCAACCACACATGAGATGATCACAATAACTCTTCCATATCGGATCCCAAACTCCGAACAATACCATATACAAGAGACCTTTTCTGAAAAATAACTGTAGAAATCGCTGACTAACTTCAATCAACAATAAATGAATCACAATACCAATCAGATTCACAAATCTGATGCAAAGAGTCTAACCAATGGACAATTCAACTAAACTTGCTGAGAAGATATCAAGCTAAGAGTCTGATAAGAAACCAGTAAACAACTCTGTATGCTACTCCAAGAAACAACTTTTGTACTTAACGAAACAACTCTGCAATTGACTCCAAATTCAAAGACAAGCTGATATGCAACCATCCCAAACATCAATCTCCAAATCAATTGCCACAGAACAAGCACCAAATCAACTACCAATTCATCAAATGGAACTTTGATGTGCACAAGTATAATCGTGTAACCAACTGTAAACACTACTATACACAAACAATTCTGTGACATATACCAATAGAATCCACTGACAAATTTCAAATCCAACAAACAAAATCGGATCACACACGCCAACTAAATCTGCATGCTTCAACATCAATAGAAGTTCAGAAACAGAACGTAACAACAACAATAGACTTTGCTTCAATTCTACGAAAGAAGATCACTCAACCCTTCTTCAAGAACAATTAACAAACTCAGATCACAACTTCCCAAATGTCTCTGAATTCGATCACGTAACAAACTTTAAATTCGCAAACAACATCAGCAAGCAGGTGACAAGCTGTTAAATAACAAACTTCTCTGTAAATTGTCTCCAATACGAAATCACAAATTTCTCTTCAAATATCACTGAAGTTTAAACCACTAACAAGCTAGAAATTCACAAGTAGCAGATTTCAAATTTTTCCCGCAACGGGAAGCACAAACAACTCAATAATTATCATTCAAGACACTCTTCATTAGAGGACTGATTTTACCAGGAAGTACTAGGTCTCCAGAATATGAAATCTTGACTGATTGTGCCATCTTTAGAACTGACCCCAATCTAAAATACTACCAAAGCTTAAGCTGAATCAAACCCGCATATAAATCCTGAAGATCAACAACAAAGGTCCATTGAATCGAATTATATCATAAACTTCATCAAAGATGTAATCGATATCTCAGTAATTATCAAAGCCATTGGTCTCAATCCAAAACACTAGCAACGAAAATCACTGGTCCAAGACCCTCTTTGACTCATTACCATCAATCAGTCAAAATCCAAAAATATCAAGAACTGACCTCAAACACAGACGGATACAAATTACAACTTGTTAGACAAAGGCACCACCAACAAAGCAACCAAACACGAAAACAGACCCATCACCAATCGATAACAACACAGGATCAAGTCAAATCAGAAGAATAGAAATCGAATTCTAATGAAGAAACTCCGATAAACTACACAAACACAGTGTGAAATCTGATCATCGTTGGCAAGGCTTCGAAGGACCAAAGGAATGGAAATAAAACCACGTAACTCTTCAATATTCAATACCAAACTCACCATCTTCCTTTAGAATTTAAATAAGCAAATACGATACTGCAAAGACAATTCTCTGAAAATAAACTCCACTAATAATAAATTTCTCTGGAGCTACCTCTTGGTAAAAGAGAAAAAGCAATAATCTTCAACCAAATAACGTCGTCAAACCAGATCACCAAATAACTTTGACAGACTTCAAATTCACCAAATAGAATTCTGATGTGCACAAGTGTAATACAGTAATCAATTCCAAACGACAGACACGAGATCTCAAGCACCAACCAAATCAGGATATAACTTGATAAAGAAATCAATGTCTTGATGTCAAGGTAAATTCAGTCACTATCTCAGGGAATAAAATTCACAGATCACACAAGACAATTTTGAACTGCAGCGACATACATCTTCAAGCAAGAGAGTTGTCTTAGACTCTTAGGAGCATATTATCGAACACTTTGTGGGCATACACCAACTAATCAGCAAACAATTTAATCATAACTCAATTTAGCCATAATCTATACAAACTGATCACAAATCAATTTAAAGCAAACAAACAACAACAAATCCAACCAAAATTTCATTCAAATCATCAATGAAGCCAAATTGAACTGAGCTGCCGAGAATTGCAGTTTGCAATTCTTCTTCCGGCACCTCTGCCCAATGTACCTCCACCCCTGGTTCTGTGGTGTTTGAAGTCTAATGCGCTACCCACCAACGCATCCACGCAGCTAGCTCGTCGCCTTCTGGAAAAACCCACCAACGCAGCTAGCTCGTCGCCTTCTGGGCTTGTCGCCGACTTCTGTCGATATTTCGGTCGACATCGTCGACATCCGTCGACTTCGGCCGACATCACCGATTCCCGGTGAAGCTTCCCACTTCACCCCCCCTTTCCATGTCGGAGCCTCCAAAAAGCGACATATCGGCGATATGTCGAGCGACTTTGCCGATTTTTCAAACCTTGTGGGGGGGGGGGTGGTGGGGGGCGGTTTTATTATAGGAAATTATATAAATGCAAAATAAAAATCTAGGGGCTTAAAAAGAAGAGGGGAAAAAGTGAGGCTTTAATAAACTAGGGATTTTGACTTTGTACTTTAAAACATGAGCATTATTTTGGTTTTTTTCTTCTTAATTCTCCTTCTCTGCAGCGGTTATTTTCAGACCCCTTTCCATCCTTTCTCAATCACTTTTTCCTTTGATTTCTTCTCGTTGTCTTGTTTCATCTCTTAGTTTTGAGTTTGGATTCGCTTTCTTCGTACTATTCTCTATCGTTTGATACTAATTTTATTGAAATCGTGATCCCAATTCATTGGTGGGGTCAGTGTTTTCAAAAAATTTCCGACCTTCTTCTTCGTCCGTAGATCAATAATTTTATATTCGGCACTATCCAAAAACGCTTTCGCTCTGTTCTCTTGTCCTCCGCTGATTGGGACTCTGACTGGGCTCTGCAATCAATCTAGGCGAGCATCAAATTGAAGATGATTTGAAGTACACTTCAAAGAAGTAGGTATGTCTAAATCCAGTTTTTTTAGAATTGGGTTTGAGGTGGACTTTGAGATGGAAGTTGTGTAAATATGATATGGTCAAATTTCTTGCCTTTCAAATTGCAAATTCTGGTGGTTGGGAAGCCTTTGTTTTGGTTTTTTGTGGGAGAGTGATCGTCCACCGCCGATTGATGTTTCCTTGGCTGCCTGGACCGTCTCGCTTAGCTTTGATTATGCGGGGCCAATTTGTTTTTCGACAACACTTGAAGATGATGGATTTCAACGCCGTCTCTATTCAGAATCTTGACGAACGCCGTCGCTGTTCAAATCCGCCAGAAACCGCAGGCTTTCATCACTAGCCTTGTCTTTTATCATCGCTTACATTTTAATTAGATTACACTTTTTATGTGGAATGTTGTTATTGATCGGAATTTTACAACACTATTTCCTTTGTAGAAGAAGTTCGTCGATTGGTAATTTTTACAGAGCTAAGTTTGTCCCTCTAATTCGAGGCGAATTCTGTCCCTCAATTTTGAGGCGAGATTTCATGTGTTTATTTCTCAATTTAGAGGCGTTTTGCTGTTCTTTCGGGATTTTCAAGGGATGAGATACAATTTGCAGTGGATTGTTTAGTCGGATTATAGAGATAGCCGGCGGTGGTAGCAATAGTTTTTTGGTTGGTTTGATTCATATTTTATCTGTTTATTGCGATTTGTCGGTCTTGGGCTGCTGGTGGAAGTGCAGGTACAGCGGAGAAGGTTGCTGATGTGGAGGAGATGGTTGAGCTTTGGCAGGTGGATTCGCTGGAGATCGGCTTTGGTTTTTGAAATTGGAATCTTTGTGATTTACGACAGTTTTTGCCAGTTACAAAACTTACTAAGGATAAGGACCTTTAAAGGCAATTGGCTCTCTGTTTAAAGTTTGAACCGGCTCATATTGCCAGGTGTTTTCAACTCCTTTATCCTTAACTAATAATTTGTTTTTATTTTTATTTTTTTTATTATTTATTTTTTTTTTCAAAGATTTTGTTTTGTTTTGGCTTGGTTTTTTATTCCTTTCTATTTCAATTTAATTTATTATTTTCTATTTCTCTTTTCTCATTTCTTCTAGTTCTAATTTCTGTGCAGATGTTTAGGAATGCTCGGAATGCAATGATGGATGCTCATATCTGGAGATGCGCTATTTAGCTTGGATTGTGATTATTTGCCTTGGTTTAAGGCTTTGTTTTGTTTTTTTGTTTTTCCCCGATGATTAAAGGCAGGGGTTCTTCATTTTCATATCTGGAGATCCTTCTTTAGTTTTGGCCCTTAAGGTTTGGGTTTTGGTTTGGTTATTACCAGGATGTAATCTTGATGTAATTCCAATGGTCTTTTTCAATAAAGAATTTCCATATAAAAAAAAATAAACTAGGGATTTTGGTTTAGGGGTGTTTTATTAATTTTCCTTTGTTTTTTGCGGTCCGGTTTGTCTCTTTTTGGTTTGGTTGTTTTTTGCCTTGTGCTGTTTTGTTTCTTTGGGTCTTTTGAGTTAGGTTTACTTTTCTAGTTGTTTTCTTTTCTTTCTTTTTCGCATATTACAATCTTTAGGGAGTTGCCAATTTTTCTTCAGTTCAGAACTGGTTTAAAACCAGACCAAATTGCAAGGCAAAAAAAAATCACTGTAGTGAAAAAGTACTGTAGCATGGCAAAAAAATTGGTGATTGGTGGATTCTAAATTTGTTCTGAACTGAAGAAAGACTGGGGAGTTGCAGGGTTACAAGCTCTCAACTATTGCTGTTTCATTTTGTTGATCCACTTATGCTACTCTCGCATTGGGGTAGTTATCTTGTTTTACTTAATTTACTTCACAGGGGTTCTTAATTTTTCAAGATTCTACTTTAGTTCTTGATTTTTCATAAATTTTAGTTTGATTACTCTGACCATCTATGCAATATTTATTTTCATACAATACTTTATTAATACAGTTCTTATAACCAAAAAAAAACTCTTGAACACCAAATTGGGATGGACTACAATTTCAAATAATAAGCCTTGACTGAATTACATTTGTATGGCAATGGTCATTGTACCATTTGATACAATATATTAAGGGGTTATTAGTTGCACCCCCTTGTCTTATTTCCCCACCCACTATTTTTAATTAAATTTTATTTAAAATTAACTATTCATTTAGTTCTAAAATACCCTCATCATCTTCCATTATTTGAAACTCTAATTCTACATAATTGTCACTCAAACTTCTATGAATCTCCGCTGTCGCTCACTGAAACCCGCCCCAAATTTCTACATTAATCTAGTTCAAGTGCAAAAGCCAACGCCCAGGGATGTTGTTGCAGGGATTGGGGCTAGTGGGAGGCACTCCTTTACGAATCTTGATGATGAATAGCAGCTTGGCCTTTGGGTTGACATAAAACCCATCCTTCAGCTTTGTCTATCGTTTCAATATAATATACACATTTTGCTGACCAACAAAAGTCCACCAAACCAAACCTTACCAAACCAAATCGGACAGTATTATGTACCTCTTCATCATACTCCTTGGCGTACCATCAAAAATTGCTTCAGACGACGGAGAAAATCCGTCGTCTGATGAGTGAAAAGTGTCGTCTGTGGCCCTGCCGTCTGATGCTATGCATCAGACGACACTTTTTTTCTGTCGTCTGATATCATAATAAACGACACTTCTGTTGTTAAAACTGTCGTTAAAAATGATTAATTGTGTCGTGTGATGTACCATTTTACGACAGTTTTATGGGTTTTTTCTGTAGGGGGCCTTTTTTATCTAGTTTTTTTTTAATATATTTTACGAGAGTTTTTTTTCTTTTTTTGTAGTGGATGGGGGGAAGCAACCACACTTTTTTCTTAATTCTGTCGTTTCATTTCATTTACCTAGAAAAATAAAAAAATGCAGTTTCTGGGATAACTTCCCCAGATTGGCCAGAATGCATATCTGGGAAAGTTGCCCAGCAAGCAAATCTGAAAAAGCTACCCAGAATGCAAAACCTGGCCAGAATACAGTTTCTATATTTCTCATCCAACTATTGCACAAGTTTCCATTCATCCATCCATCCACATTCCAAATTCTCATTTGCTATGACCTTAAACCAAAATCCAATTCCATATTACAAAAAAATCATTAAGATAAAGATCCTGCAAACTACTAAAACTGCAACTGAATTTTGCAGTTCATCTTGAAACCAAAAAATTTGTACAGAGTAAATTCATTACACCAAACTGCCTAGACTAGAAGCAAAAAACCTACATCAATACCTGCTGCAAACTATCAATACTCCACCATCGATTTCTGCTCGAGTATAAACCAGCTGCTCTTACTTCATCGATTTCATCTCGGCCACTCCAACTGCTAATCCTGCTTATATCTTAAGTTGTTTTTGAATAAAAAAAAAACAAATGACTTCATAACCTGATGATAGGTTGTCTTGGATAAAAGGGCGGGCGGTAAATATCTATCTATTTTTATAAAAAAACACGGCACGGCCCAACCCTCTCTCCTCCTGTGTCCCCGCACAAAAAGGCTTCCCATTTCTCTTTTATTATCATATATAGCAGTCCTAAAAATATTTTATACATAATGTAAGATGAATAAAAAGAATTCTTTTGAAAAATATGGAAAGAGGACAAAAAGACAGCACTCCAAGTTCTGAAGACTGAAAAGATAATGAGACAACCATATTATTTCCAATGTAGTAGTGACTAACCAAAGGTCGGCAAAGAACAGTAGAAAAATATCACTTACTTGCCAATATCCAACCCTGCATACTTGAAAAGGTTTTGAAAGTTAAGGTTTCACAGTGCAATCTACCCACAAAAGCTTTCAAAAGAAAAGATGATTCTAGGAATAATTTATCAAAAAGGATATCAAAGCCGAAGTAAATCCAACTCCAACACCTGTAAAGCAGCATGCAATACATGTTAATAACCGAAAAACCAAAACGTAGCACAAAAGAAACATATGAATAAACAATGGACTTGCACTTATTATGTAACACCAGAGAAAATAAAAAGTCAATGGGAAAAAGGAAAAGACTCTCATTGCATTAAGTGGCCATTACGCTCTTCGCTTACAAGGCAATACTGTATTGCCTCAAATTGGTTAATCTTCTAATTTAGCAATACCAGGCCTTCTTCAACTTTCCTTTGTGCTTGACCCTACTATATGTATATGTTGCAAGTTTGCAACCTATCTGATGACTAAAGTACCGTCTTCTGGAGATTCAACGACCCATCTGTGAGGTGAACTCTTGTCTTCAAAAATTACTGAGGCTCCTAATAAGGAATAAGCTAGAATGTCTCAGAGAATCTATAACTGTTTTTATAATGATATCCTTGAAGATTAAAGGATTTAAACCACTGAGGTGGAAAGCAGCTGAACCATTATAATTGGTAATCAACATGAATAACTAAACCGAATGCTCATGTGTGATAACAAACCAATAGTTCATTTATTAGTCTATAATATAATTAAATATTGACCTGCAGACAAGGAACTCACAAAGGTCTCAAGAAACCTGACAACAACCATGAAGAAGTTCTGTTCAGATGATGCATGACTTCTAACCAAGGACATTGTCCTGCATACCAAAGCACACCTGAGTTAGAAGTGAACTTGAATCAACAATCCACATTCTGGGTGCCAAAATAATTTGATTTACATACCTGTACAAGGAAATTGCCATCTATTGGTGGTGCCACATACAATAAAACGATTTCATCAAGTAAGCAATGTCAATATTTAGACAACAGCTGTGCACATAAAAACATGGACTATAAACACAACAATAAAAACATACGGCATCATTTAGAACAGATTCTCCAAAGACCAGAGCATACAGGTTGGTATCTGTGCCAAGTTCCTGCAATCAAGGTCAACACAACAACAAGAGACCATTCAAAGACTAGACAATAGGAACAGCTGTAAGTATACTTTAGCCTAGGGTTCGGCCCTACTTAGTACCAAGAAAGATAGTGGTGTGTGCACAGTGATGAAGTAACTGCAAAAATGAGGTAGATAGACCAGAAAATCACCTGAAAGATGGATAATACAGTGACCGGATCAGTTTGCTGATATAAGAGCACCAAACATCAAGCACTCCACAAATGGAAGTCTGTATGTGAGGTATAGCAGGCCACCAAGGTAGCTTTCTCTATGGCAAGAACTGAACATATATAGATGACGCATCGTATTAAGATGAATCCGAACGAACTGCAGAAACCAAATACAGTTATGAAGAGTATAAGTTCAACACAATCCAACATGCTCCACAATTGCATAAAGTTCATACTTCAATTCCACCTATTGCAAAGGAACAGGGAACCATAACCAGAACACATACATATAAACATATCTATAACACAACAATAACATTCATGTCGCCTTTATATT
This sequence comes from Spiraea crenata, assembly GCA_033992175.1. Taxonomy (NCBI): domain Eukaryota; kingdom Viridiplantae; phylum Streptophyta; class Magnoliopsida; order Rosales; family Rosaceae; genus Spiraea; species Spiraea crenata. Next base: position 43,503 of record JAVBHV010000028.1, on the reverse strand, counting down.
CTTCAGATCATTTGTTCACTATCATGTATAACACAACACATTTGCACTACCATCTAGTACTATTCAGTACAAGGAAGCACATTTCTGACTAACAGCTTTAAGAAGCTACGTAAAGCACAATACAAAATACCAATGTGATACATGTTCTTTCAAGAGCTGCTTGTTCTCCTCTTCTAATCTAACTGCCAATGACTCCCATTCAGATTGGTACGCCTAAAATATCAGATAGAAAAAACACAAAATCAATAACTAAATCCCGAGTTTCGAATTCAAACAGAAATAAAAGATGTAAGAAAAGTTTGAACCTCAACTAATCATCTGCAGAGGACACAAAGCACTAACAAAGGAGAAGCACAAATCTCAGAAAGCTAAGGTTAGGATTAGAGCTCCAATTCAACGAACATTTATCAATTCGCTCCACAATCCTCCTCAATGCACCATAACAAGGCTTGAATCAAAGCAATAGGGGCAATTAGAACGTCATACCAGAAAGGCCCAATTTCAAGGGTTTAAATCGGATTCGACTCAATCGGATTCGACATGGGCCAATCTGAAACTGAAATTCCGCCACTGTTTACAGCATACGAATTCGAATTGAATTGGGAATCTTGAGAAACAACAACTTGAGCTTCCGATGCGGTTGGGGACCCCGAAGATCTCGAGACGCCCAAAATGAGATACTCGAACCCGAAAGATGAGGCCCAGATGGACCCATCCAGCTCCGGCGAGCTAACATCTACGCCGGCAGCATCAAATCTTCACAAACAACATGGAATTTGAGGAGCCGAAGACACACTAATGAAGTTCTCGTCGAGGAAGTAGGCGTCGTAGATCGACTTCGTTCTAGATTTGAAAGGAGCCTTTGGAGTCCACAACTAATTCGTCGACTTCGTAGAGCTAAGTCGACGAATTCGCAAGATAAATTTCTGTTCGAGAGGTGTTTGTCGCGAGATATAGGGTTTGTAGATCTGGGTTGGTCGTTGAGGTATTGGGTTAGTAGATCTGGGTTTGTTGGTGAGGTATTGAATGTGTAGATCTGGTTTCAGACTTGTGAGATTTTTGAACAAATCTGGGTTTGAGTTTCTGGATTTGAAGGAATTTTAGTTCGGTTTGGAGAAGCGAGAGTGGAGAAGACGAAAATTTTGCAAATGTCGAATGGGTTGTCAAAGTTTTTTAGCGAAAAACATATTAAAGGCTGGAGTCAAAGGGAAAGTCAGCCAAATTTTTAGGGGGGAAATTTTACCGCTTATTTTTTTTTGTGGAACAGACGACACTATTATGTTCAAAACTGTCGTCTAAAGAAATGATAAAAACTGGAGTGTCGGATATTGAGCTATCAGACAACAAATTTAATTTTTCTGTCGTCTGAAATAATCAGACTACAGTAAAATACCAAAGTGTTGTCTAAGTGGTGTCGTCTGATGCTTGTTTTGGCGTAGTGTACTGCTTGGCCCGGTTGTAGATCAACGTGCGGTTTTCGGAGTTCTTCTTTGCGGATTCAAAGACTGGCCCCAATCCCTGCAGCAAAATCCCTGGGCGTAGCACCGGCTCTTACACATGAACCAGATTAACGTAGAATTTTGGAGTGAGTTTTGGTGAGTGACGATGGAAGAAATTTTGGGTGATAATTATCTAGAAATTAGGGTTTTGAATAAGGGAAGATGAGGAGGTTAATTTAGGAATAACTGAATTATTTAAGGGGCTTTTTGATATAAATCCAGCGGTGAACATAACTTTTAGAGTTAGCCCATTTAATAAATTATAAACATAAATTCACATAACCATTTCTGAAAAATAAAAACTATTCAAATAAATACACTTAACACCCCACTAATTTTTAAAATATTACAACAATTGCCACTGAAAGAAGATTCAAAATCATAATCAAGTCTCAACCATTTTGATTATATTAATTACACCAGATGTTTTTGAAATTTGAATTAACTAGAGTCAATTATTTTTGTATATATAGATTGCTATCTCGTGGGGGTGGGACGTGGGGTTGTTTGCGGAGAGGTGCATTGAGTAGTTTTCATATTTGATTGTCATGAATCAATTGCTAGTGGTTACTATGGTTCTTGGCGCCTCGGGTTGAAGAAAAAAATGGAGATGAATATGGTTTTGACTTGAATTTGAAGAAGATTCAAGAGCAAAATTGAAATTTCTTAATCTGTTTTGGAAGGAAGAAAACAGAGGGTGTGAGGGTGGTGTACATGCTTTGGAGGAACAAGAAGGTGGGGGCCTCCTACCTACCACGGAGGTGAAAAAAGAGGGGGTTGGGTGGTTGATTACCTCTTGATTAGGTATACAATTTTAAAATACCTTACCAAAAAAAATTGTTACCTATCATATAGATTAAGAATATAATTTCAAAATTTATCCTACCTAAGGTACAGATTAAGAATATATTCCCAAATATATCCTACCTAAGGTATAGATTAAGAATATATTTATCAAAAAATTTATCTTACCTAATATATAAGTTGAAAAAATTTACCAAAGTTTATCTAGCCTAATGTATAGAATTATTTCTCTTCCAGTATGTATGATATAACAAGAGACAATTTTTAAAGCACAATTTTCGTTAATAGAGGATATAGTCAACTATTTGATTAATGACAAATAGAATAAAGTAAACATTTAGCTAGCAATCAATTACATTTACTATGGGCAAAATAGGCATAAAAAAAGATTAAAATTGTTAATCTAATTAATCATATTATAAAGAAAAACAATTGATTATATGGACAAGAAAGAAAAAAAAAATGATATATATTGATTAATTAAAAGTTAATTTTGTTTCAATTTAAGGGCTAGGTTTAATTTTTTATTTTATTATAATTAAAATAAAATTAAATATTAGAAAAGAGAAAAAGAAAAAGGGAAGGGGCGAGACCAGCAGCTTATATTTATATATATATATATATATATATATATATATTTATATTTTTATTTTTTTGGGGGTGGTTTTTTTTTTTTGGCGGTCGTGTTTTTTTTTTTTTTCTTTTTTTTTATTGTTTTTTTTTTATGTGTTTCTCCCGCGTGTGTGTGTTGTTTTTCTTCTTTTCTCTCCCTATTTTTTCGCCTCCTTTGTTTTTTCGGGCATCCAAACCTTCCAAGCGAATGGAGGATTTGGTGACACACCCCGCCCCGAAATGAGGCCCGGGGGTGCGGCCATCACCCCCAAAGAGTGACGAAGCCTTAACCTCTAACAAAGACGACACGAAAGGACACGTACCAAGGCAAGTGGGGTCCATGCCCAATAATACATAAAATGACAACATATCAGAGCGTCTACAGCAGAAGTAAACTTAGTACAACAGTGCGGCCCGAAGGCTGAATAAAACACAGATGCAACTACGTACACGAATTTATCTAATAGTAGGCGAATGACAAAGAGTCTCCCACTCTTTGTGACACGGAAGTGCTACACAGACTCTTGCCGCTCGTCTCGGTAATGCTCAGCAGTATCAAGTCCTGAGGGGGCGCAAAAACAAGGGTGAGTGGACAGGGAAAAATAAATGTCAGTGAAAAACATTTACAAAACATAATAACCCCCAAGTTAAAACCAGCGGTAGAATACGGCTATAGTACGCTAACATAAACAATCATAATACAACTGCTAGTCGGTCCACACATATAAACCATCGGAGACAAGTGCACAATATATATATCATAAATCTACGGCCGTGATCTATCGGACGAGGGCCATATCACCCGTCCGTGATATCGTGCAAGGTCGAGGGCCATATCACCCGACCCTGATATTGTGCATGGTCGAGGGCCATATCACCCGACCGTGATCTATTGGACGAGGGCCATACCTCCCGATCCAAAAGTGTGCCACTAGCAGTACTAATATCCAACATATAACCAGCAAAACCATTTTAAGCGTAAACATATGCTCATATATATAATCATGCTCAAACGATAATTTAAAAACAAAACCCGTCCACTCACAGAAAGGCCGGGCGGTCATCGTCGTCGTCCTCCCCTGCATGATCAAACTGGTTATGCTCATTCTGCTGCAACTGTCCACCTAAAAGTCCCAACACATTAGGTCACAACCGAAACTTAACAAAGGCAAACGAAAAGCCCTAATTCTCCTTATTTTGCTCAAAACGATCTAACCGTGACTCAAATGGCGAAACGGACTTCGCCATCAAGTCCGGAACGTCGTTTACACTCGGAATAGTGCCGGTCAAACTTAGTCAAATTAATGAACAGTAACTTAACGGCAACAAATAGTATTTCCGTTAACTTTAACGGAAATAAACAGTAACTTAGCCGAAATGAACAGTACTCACGTCAGTGCACAGTAACTCGGTGATGACGTCAGCACCGCCGTGCCGGCGTCACCACTGCCGCTACAGTCACCGAAATTCCCCAGATTCCGGCGGCACTATTCCGATGAGATCCAAAATCTACAACTCCTTCATTTCTCAACCAAATTCGACGAATTTTATGTCAAAACGCATCTACGGAAACCAAGGAATCCAAAAATCAGAGTCTTGGAGCTTACCACAGCCTGTACTGGCCGGAAATCGGATCGGAAGCCTGCAGATTCCGTTCGGCTTCAACAGCGGCTCTCCGGCGCGTTTCGAAGGCTGCAAATTCCTGGGGTTGTTCTCTGGAATGTTGGGAAGCTGGTGCAGGTGATGGCTCTCGGAGGAAGTCGCCGGAAAAGGAGCGACGGCAGCCAAAAAGGGCGGCAAACGTGTTTCACGTTTTGCCTCACCGGCGGTGCTCCACGTCGAGTTTGCCTTCGAAACTTCGGGGGTTAACTCGTGAGGTCGAGGGGAAACTTTTTCCAGTTGGTGTTGTCGCCGATCTGTGGCCGGAAAAGGTAGATCCGGTGAAAGAGGCGTTTGGCGGTTTGGAGGTGTTTGCTCTCCTGCTTTGGGAAAGTTACCGAGTGAGGCAAGTTTTAAAAGACTTCCCAAAACAGAAACTCTCAATAATTGGTCCTCACTATACCTTGGGCCAATCAGGAGCTGCCACGTGGCAGTTTGTCCTTACATGAAATTCCCGTTTTCGTCCGTAGCGCCTCCGTTATAGCTCATAATCCGTTTCCGTCTCCGTAGATGCATTCGCGACGATCAACTCTGCACATGGAGTACAAAATTGATGAGGACAAATTTCACTATTCCAAAGTCAGCGGTTGACTAAGTAAGGGTATTTTGGTCAATTCGCCAAATTTCGAGAAATTTTCGGAACGGGTCGTATCAATCTATCCCCCTTACAAAAATTTCGTCCTCAAAATTTAAAATGAACCAACACGAAGTACATACCTAAGAGAACAAATGTGGGTACTTCCCCCGCATGTACTCCTCCGTCTCCCAAGTTGCTTCCTCCACAGCATGGTTGTTCCAAAGGACCTTTACCATCGGAATTACTCTATTGCGTAGGGTCTTGTCCTTCCAATCGACTATGCGTACCGGCCCTTCGCCATAGCTCATGTCATCCTTTATCTCAAGTGGTGGGGTGGCTAAAACGTGAGACGGGTCGGACACATACCCTCGGAGCATCGACACATGGAATACATTATGCACCTGAGATAGTTCCTGCGGCAATTTCAATCGATAGGCCACCTGACCGATCCTCTCTGTGATCTCATAAGGCCCAATATATCGGGGGCTGAGCTTTCCCCGCTTCCCAAATCGAACAATTCCCTTCCATGGGGACAACTTGAGGAACACATAGTCCCCAACCTGATACACCCGATCCTTCGAGTGGTGGCTAGCAATCTTCTTCTGTCGATCTTGGGCTGCTTGCAGATTCCTCCGTGCAATCTCCACTCTGTTCATTGTCTTATCAACTAGTTCCGGTCCCTCCAACTGTCTTTCTCCTACCTCAGACCAACATACTGGAGTCCGACACGGTTTCCCATACAGAGCCTCGAAAGGCGACATCCCGATGCTAGAATGGTAACTGTTATTGTATGCGAACTCCGCCAAGGCCAAATGCTTATCCCAATTATGACCATATTGCAATACAGACGACCTCAACATGTCTTCCAAGGTCTGAATAGTCCGTTCAGACTGTCCATCAGTCTGAGGGTGAAAAGCGGTACTAAACTGTAACCTAGCGCCCATCGCATTTATGATTGCCTTCCAAAACCGTGAAGTGAACCTTGAGTCACGATCGGAAATAATGGTCACTGGGATCCCATGGAGTTTCACTACATCATCAATGAATGCCTCTGCAAGCTGCTTCATAGAGAAGTTCTCCCTAATTGGTATGAAGTGAGCGGATTTGGTGAGTCGATCCACTATCACCCAAATCCCATCTGACCCTCTCTTCGAGCGGGGCAACTTAAACAGGAAATCCATCGTGATGTGCTCCCACTTCCACTCTGGCACTGGTAGTGGTTGGGGTAGCCCTGACGGCTTCTGCCGTTCCGCCTTAACTTGCTGGCAAATCAGACAACGTCGGACGTAAGCAGCGATATCCCTCTTCATTCCAGCCCAAAAATAGAAGGGTCGAATAGTGTGATACATCTTAGTACTCCCGGGATGCAAAGCATATGCAGACGTATGGGCCTCCTGCATAATCTCTGCTTTGACCTCTTCATTATTCTTAGGTACCACCAATCTATTGTCCATCGTCAGCAACCCATCCTTCCGAATCCGGTACTTACCACCTTTACCATTCAGTACCTTGCACATTCTTTTCTGGCACTTTTGGTCTACTTCCTGAGCTGCACGAACTCGGTCGACGAATACCGACTTGACCTGGAAGTGTGCTACAATAGCTTCTCTGGACTCCTCAGCAATCATGTTGACACCTGTCTTCCTTAAGTCTTCCAACTCTGAGACGTACGTAGCTCGAATGGATGCCACCGGTACCTGATGCTTTCTACTCAAAGCATCAGCTACAACATTTGCCTTCCCGGGGTGGTACTCAATGGTGCAATCATAGTCACCGATTAGTTCCATCCATCTCCTCTGCCTCAGATTCAAATCTCTCTGGGTGAAAACATACTTCAAACTCTTGTGGTCCGAGAAGATTCGGAAAGTTTCCCCATAGAGGTAATGCCTCCAAATCTTCAATGCGAAGACTACAGCTGCAAGCTCTAAATCATGGGTCGGGTAGTTCACCTCATGTTTCTTCAACTGTCTAGATGCATAGGCTATCACCTTACCATTCTGCATTAAAACACAACCCAATCCCCTCAACGAGGCATCACTATAAACTTCAAAATTACCACCTTCTTCCGGAAGTGAGAGGATTGGAGCACTAGTGAGACGATTCTTCAATTCCTGGAAGCTCTGTTCACAATTCTCGTCCCACTCAAACTTTACATCCTTCCGAGTTAGCCTTGTAAGCGGTCCAGCAATAGCCGAGAAGTTCTCTACAAATCGGCGATAATACCCAGCCAGACCCAAGAAACTCCTGATCTCGGTCACACTGGTAGGTCGCTCCCAATTCACAATGGCCTCAATTTTTCGGGGGTCCACCATCACACCATGACCCGATATTATATGCCCAAGGAAACTCACCTGGGGCAACCAAAATTCACACTTGCTGAATTTAGCATACAACTGAGCTTCTCGGAGCCTTCCCAAAACGGCTTTCAGATGTCTCCCATGCTCCGCTGCGCTTCGAGAGTACACCAATATGTCATCAATAAATACGATGACAAACCGATCCAAAAATGGCTGGAGAACCCTGTTCATCAAGTCCATGAATGCTGCAGGAGCATTGGTCAACCCAAACGGCATAACCAGGAACTCGTAATGTCCATAACGAGTCCGAAAAGCAGTCTTGGACACATCCTCAGACCGGATACGAAGCTGATGATATCCTGACCGAAGATCAATCTTCGAGAACACACACGCTCCTCCCAGCTGGTCAAATAAGTCATCAATACGAGGCAAGGGGTATCGATTTTTCACCGTCACCCGGTTCAGTTGCCTATAATCAATGCAGAGACGCATACTCCCATCCTTCTTCTTCACAAACAACACTGATGCACCCCACGGAGAAGTACTCGGCTGTATGAAACCCTTATCCACCAACTCCTGCAATTGAATCTTCAATTCCCTCAACTCGGCAGGTGCCATACGATAAGGAGCTTGGGAGATGGGTTCTGTTCCCGGAATTAACTCAATAGTGAAGTCAATTTCCCGATATGGGGGTAATCCTGGTAGCTCCTCCGGGAAAACATCCGGAAAATCTCGAACTACCGGCACCTCCTGTACAGTAGTCGGTGTCTCCGGGCTTGCCACCACATGAGCCAAATAGCCGGCACAACCTTTGCTCATCAATCTCTTTGCCCTCACAGCCGATATCAACCCATACTGTAGAGCCTTCCGCTCTCCCCGAAACTCTAGTCTCGGGAATCCCGGTCTCTCGAAAACCACTGTTTTCCCAGAGCAATTTACCCATGCCTGGTGTCTAGAAAGCCAATCCATCCCAAGGATAACGTCAAAATCGGCAATATCCAATGGGAGGAATTCTGCCTGTAAGAGGGTGTCGTCCACATAAACAGGGCAACCTTGGTAATTCCAACTAATTACACAAGTCTCACCTCTAGGCATCTTTAGAACCACATCATAATCCAAAGGGGTCGGATACAACGGGATCTGTTGAGCAAAACTAGGAGAAACTACAGAATGTGTGGCACCAGGATCTATTAAAATTCTTGCAAGACAACCACAAATATTTAACGTACCAATGATCACGTCGGGGTTAGCTCGTGCATCCTCTTGGTTCATGGCATTGAGTCTGCCTGGCACCCGAGCTCTGCCTCGGCCTCCACGGCCTCGATTTCCGCGCCCAGCACGATTTCCCTGGCCCATCCGAGCACCCTGGCCCGCACGGTCACCCTGGCCAGTACGGTTTCCAGCTCCAGCCTGAGTCTGCAACTGTCTACCAATCTCTGTCCTCTGTTGCTCGCCCCTATCACCACTAGAAGTTCCTGCATCAAATTTCCAGTTCTGGGGACACTCATATTGCCAGTGGCCTAAGTCTCCACAAATATAACACCCAGCAGATGTGTTAGACCGTCGGGAGCCAGAGGAACGAGAACTCCCAGAAGGCCCTCCACTAGTGCGGGATGCACCCGAGCTAGAAGCTTCACCAGAAGACCCGGATCTCTGTGTCTTCTTAAAAGATTGCTGCTGCCTCGGCCCCCCCACGGAGGGTCTGTTCCTAGCCCGTCGCTGGAAGCCACGAGTACCAGAACTGCTACCTGCTCCCCGACCTGTACCACTCTCCTGCCTCCATCATCCCTCTCAAAAGGTCTCAGCACAGCGGCCTGCTCCACAGCTAGCGCTGCCTGGTAAATCTCATCAAAGGTGGCGTACGATCTCACAGCAACTGCCTTCCTAATATCCACCCTCAACCCTGATTGAAACTGGGTCATCATCTCCCTCGGATTATCGCCACGCGGACAGGAACGAGAGAGCGCTCGGAACCTCTGCTCGTACTCGCTTACGGATGTGGTACCCTGATGATGGCGCATGAATTCCTCTCTCATGCCTAACTGGAACTCGGGGCTATAATAGTAGTTGCTGAAGGTCCTTTTGAACTCACTCCAGGTGCGGTTGCCATCAGGGTTTATATCATAGACGCTACGCCACCAGGTTCAGGCACTCCCCGTCGAAAAAAAGGTAGTCACATCCACCTGGTTCTCGGGAGGGCAACCCATGGTCCGTAGGACCACCTCCATCTGATCTAACCAGGCCTGTGCAGCCTCTCCGCCTCCACTGCCATTAAAGAAAGGTGCTGAATGATTTCGGGCGATCTCTACCCAGGTGCGCCTACCATAGCCCTGGTTGGCCTGATTGGCCTGAAGGAAGGCCAACATTGCAGCGAACTGCTCCATATTAGGAAAAGCTGGGAAATTTGGGGGGTTATTAACACCCTCTGCCTCCCCGGCACCCTGGGGTTCTTCGGCACCCTGTGCCTCATCTGTCCCACGTGCACCCCGTGCGCCTCTAGCACCACGTCGACGAGGCGGCATAGCTCTGACTGAAAAGACAACACAAAGGCTTAGAAACAACAAAGACAAGAAGACTCGACAAGGAATCGAAAACCTGGGGCTCTGATACCAATCACACACCCCGCCCCGAAATGAGGCCCGGGGGTGCGGCCATCACCCCCAAAGAGTGACGAAGCCTTAACCTCTAACAAAGACGACACGAAAGGACACGTACCAAGGCAAGTGGGGTCCATGCCCAATAATACATAAAATGACAACATATCAGAGCGTCTACAGCAGAAGTAAACTTGTACAACAGTGCGGCCCGAAGGCTGAATAAAACACAGATGCAACTACGTACACGAATTTATCTAATAGTAGGCGAATGACAAAGAGTCTCCCACTCTTTGTGACACGGAAGTGCTACACAGACTCTTGCCGCTCGTCTCGGTAATGCTCAGCAGTATCAAGTCCTGAGGGGGCGCAAAAACAAAGGTGAGTGGACAGGGAAAAATAAATGTCAGTGAAAAACATTTACAAAACATAATAACCCCCACAGTTAAAACCAGCGGTAGAATACGGCTATAGTACGCTAACATAAACAATCATAATACAACTGCTAGTCAGTCACACATATAAACCATCGGAGACAAGTGCACAATATATATATCATAAATCTACGGCCGTGATCTATCGGACGAGGGCCATATCACCCGTCCGTGATATCGTGCAAGGTCGAGGGCCATATCACCCGACCCTGATATTGTGCATGGTCGAGGGCCATATCACCCGACCGTGATCTATTGGACGAGGGCCATACCTCCCGATCCAAAAGTGTGCCACTAGCAGTACTAATATCCAACATATAACCAGCAAAACCATTTTAAGCGTAAACATATGCTCATATATATAATCATGCTCAAACGATAATTTAAAAACAAAACCCGTCCACTCACAGAAAGGCCGGGCGGTCATCGTCGTCGTCCTCCCCTGCATGATCAAACTGGTTATGCTGATTCTGCTGCAACTGTCCACCTAAAAGTCCCAACACATTAGGTCACAACCGAAACTTAACAAAGGCAAACGAAAAGCCCTAATTCTCCTTATTTTGCTCAAAACGATCTAACCGTGACTCAAATGGCGAAACGGACTTCGCCATCAAGTCCGGAACGTCGTTTACACTCGGAATAGTGCCGGTCAAACTTAGTCAAATTAATGAACAGTAACTTAACGGCAACAAATAGTATTTCCGTTACCTTTAACGGAAATAAACAGTAACTTAACCGAAATGAACAGTAACTCACGTCAGTGCACAGTAACTCGGTGATGACGTCAGCACCTCCGTGCCGGCGTCACCACCGCCGCTACAGTCACCGGAATTCCCCAGATTCCGGCGGTACTATTCCGATGAGATCCAAAATCTACAACTTCTTCATTTCTCAACCAAATTCGACGAATTTTATGTCAAAACGCATCTACGGAAACCAAGGAATCCAAAAATCAGAGTCTTGGAGCTTACCACAGCCTGTGCTGGCCGGAAATCGGATCGGAAGCCTGCGGATTCCGTTCGGCTTCAACAGCGGCTCTCCGGCGCGTTTCGAAGGCTGCAAATTCGTGGGGTTGTTCTCTGGAATGTTGGGAAGCTGGTGCAGGTGGTGGCTCTCGGAGGAAGTCGCCGGAAAAGGAGCGACGGCAGCCAAAAAGGGCGGCAAACGTGTTTCACGTTTTGCCTCACCGGCAGTGCTCCACGTCGAGTTTGCCTTCGAAACTTCGGGGGTTAACTCGTGAGGTCGAGGGGAAACTTTTTCCAGTTGGTGTTGTCGCCGATTTGTGGCCGGAAAAGGTAGATCCGGTGAAAGAGGCGTTTGGCGGTTTGGAGGTGTTTGCTCTCCTGCTTTGGGAAAGTTACCGAGTGAGGCAAGTTTTAAAAGACTTCCCAAAACAGAAACTCTCAATAATTGGTCCTCACTATACCTTGGGCCAATCAGGAGCTGCCACGTGGCAGTTTGTCCTTACATGAAATTCCTGTTTTCGTCCGTAGCGCCTCCGTTATAGCTCATAATCCGTTTCCGTCTCCGTAGATGCATTCGCGACGATCAACTCTGCACATGGAGTACAAAATTGATGAGGACAAATTTCACTATTCCAAAGTCAGCGGTTGACTAAGTAAGGGTATTTTGGTCAATTCGCCAAATTTCGAGAAATTTTCGAAACGGGTCGTATCATTTGGTGAGCGTATTCGATTCAAGCATGGCTTTGCGGGATGTGGAAGATGATGTGGTGGTGGAAGCGGCGGATAACTTGGACCCTCTGGCAAAGAAGTTCCTCCTTGTGGGAGAGCTCCTATCAGGAAAGACGGTCAGTCTAGGAGCACTCATTAATACCATGAGGCAGATATGGAACCTAACGGAGGGTTTCCAGGCGGAGAATGTAGGGGGCAATCGGGTGATCTTCGCGTTCGATAAGAGTGACGATCGTAAGAAAGTGTTAAGAGGAGGACCGTGGACCTTCAACAATGCATTGCTGGCTCTGGTGGAGATCACGAACTGGAGGGAGGCAGAAACGGTGCCAATCACATCCCAGGAGTTCTGGATTAGGGTGAGAGGGGTGAACGCGCTGCATCAGACCTCTGCACTTGGGCAGCAAATCGGTAGCAGTGTGGGCAGATTTGTGGCCTATGATCCACGTAGGTATGTCGATAATGCTGGTGAGTTTTTCCGTATTCGAGTAGGTATGGAAATCACAAAACCGATTCGAAGAGGCGTTAGAGTCAGATTGGAGGCGGGGAAAGAGCCAAATCCAGTTCACTTTCAATATGAGCGGTGCCCCAGGTTCTGTTTCTTTTGTGGATCTTTTACCCACGCGGGTGACGAGGAATGTGAAAGATGGAAGCAAGGGGAAATCACAGAGGAGAAGTTTGTTCGGGAACTGAAGGTCAAGAAGGAGGACTTGCCCCTCCGAGTCTTCGACAAGATCGGCGGACAGAGGGCTATGAGGCAACCTATTAAACCTACCCCGGCATGGACCATGCAGGCACCAGAACTAGGGGCTATCGGATTTGTTCGTACTCGTGAGGAGTTTGAGGAAGTAGACCATGACCGGGAAGGTGGAGAACCTCAAGAGCAAGGGGCGGTGGATGCTACAGCCACCATGGAGGGCGGCCCCCGAGGAAAGAAACCTAGAATAGAAAGTGTCGAGGATACTAATGACCTAGCGGAGATCACGGCATCTCCAAATCTTGGAGCGAACATGGCGCGAGAAGAAAAGACCAGAATGGAAATTATATAATGGGGCCAAACAGTTAGTGTCGAATATAGAAGAAAGTCAACTTTTGACATCGAAGACACCGAGGCAAGTCCAGGAGTAATTGATAATACTCCCCGATTCACAGGCTTTTTGACTCCGCTTTCTAAGGTGGCGGAAAATCTGAGGATTGACGAGATAAATAAGGATATGCAGGTTCAATCAGGGGCTCCACATGGAAAGAAATCTCCCCGTGGAAGTTTTACAAAACAGCCAGGAGGTGGGAATGTGTTCTCCACAGTTGACTTCGTAGCGGCTCAGTTAAAGAGATTAAATGAAGGAAATAACAAGGGGGTGGGAGGCGCGAAGCAAGTGGCAAGCGGGGGGGGGGGGTGGGGGGGGACGCGGAAAGGGGTTTCCTTTATTTCCCCATAGGCTGGGCAGGGGTTGGCGTGCGACCCAATAGGCGCGCCCCCGTCTTCGGTGTGTGAGGTGGGGGGGGGGGGGGGGGGGTTGGGTGCACCTTCTTTGTGTTTTTTAAAGGGCGCGGAAAAAAAAAAAAACCGGTGGTGGGGGGGGGTGTGGGGGGGCCTTGGGCGGGATGGTGGTGTTTTTTTGGGGCGTGCGTGTTGTTTGCGGTAAGCGCCCGTTCCGCCCCCTTGGTTCGTTTCCCAAGTTTCAAGAAGCCAGATATAATTTTCCTTTGTGAGACGAGGATGAGTAGTGACCAAATAGGAGTAGTTTGTCGGAAGCTAGGCTTTGATAGCTTTTGGGCCGTGAGTAAGGTAGGCAAAGGAGGGGGTTTGGCCTTGCTATGGAGAGAAGGATGGGTTGTTGATGTTTTGTCCTCTTCAAAAGGCCACATAGATGCCAGAATTTATGATCCAAACAAGAATTTCAAGGGACGTGTTACGGGATTTTATGGGAATCCCAAAACTCACCTACGACACCTTTCTTGGGAGCTGTTGGAAAGGATTGCATCCACTGTGTCGAATGAACCTTGGATTGTTGTGGGAGATTTTAATGAAATTATGTTTGAGTCCGAGCAGTTGGGAGGCAGATTGAGATCAACTCAGCAGATGCATGGTTTCTCGGAGGCCATTGATGCGTGTGACTTATTTGAAATCCCTACTACAGGTTATGTCTTCACGTGGAATAATAGGAGAAAAGGAGATTCCAATGTAAGAGCAAGGCTTGATAGGGCTGTGGTCAACTCCGATTTTAGTGTCTTATATCCCCATGCTCGAGCTCACAATATGTTGAGATGGGAGTCCGATCACCTCCCCTTCTTGGTTTATACCGATCGACCGAGCTCTAATCGACCTAGGTACCAAAGACCCCCATCGAGGTTCCACTTTGAGGAAACTTGGACTAGGAAAGAGGAGTGTGAGCACATCATCCGTAATACTTGGCAACAAGAGGTGGGTAGTACTCTTGAGAGCATAGCAGGCTGTACTAGCCAGCTAGCTAAGTGGAATATGGAAGTAGTTGGGAACATACCCCAGCAGACTCGTGCCATACAAAGGAAATTAGAAGATATTATGGTGCAAGAGGAATCTGAAGACAATATCCGCGTACGGGAAAAGCTTGCTGAGGAACATGAGAATTTATTGTTGGAAGAGGAGATCTTGTGGAGACAACGGTCTAGAGTGGAATGGCTAAGAGAAGGGGATCGAAACACTAAATTCTTTCACCAAAGTGCCAAGGATAAGGGCAAGAAGAAAAGGTTGCATGGAATCCTTAATCAACAGGGGCAGTGGTGCACGCAAACTAGTGAGATAGGGGGAGTTTTTGAAGAGTATTTTACCAACCTGTTTACTGAGTCCGGCACAGGTTTCTCGGATGAGATAAATCAAGCAGTCGAGCCGGTGGTGACTTTAGAACAGAATGAGTTCCTAAGCCAACCTTACTCTCGTGAAGAAATTGAAGGAGCACTCAAACAAATGCATCCTGCCAAGGCGCCTGGGCCAGATGGACTTCCAGCATTGTTTTACCAAAAATACTGGAACATAGGACGTCCACATGCTTGGAGGTCTTGAATGAGGGGGGTAGTGTGGCGAGCTTTAATTCAACTTTGATCACGCTTATTCCGAAGAAAGAAGACGCAAAGGAAGTCACAAATTTCCGTCCTATAAGTTTATGTAACGTCCTTTATAAGCTAGTGGCCAAGACAATTGCAAACCGACTCAAACAAGTGCTCCCAAGTGTAATCTCTGAGTATCAGAGTGCTTTTGTTCCTGGAAGAAGTATCCATGACAACGTTATTGCGGCTTTCGAGACCATCCATGCCATCAACAAAAAAGTCAGAGCAAAACGGAAGAAGATGATTATCAAGCTCGACATGTCCAAAGCATACGACCGAGTTGAATGGAGGTTCTTGGAGACTATACTCGAGCGGCTAGGTTTTCATGTAAGTATGATCCGTTTATTGAAAAATTGTTTTTCTACAGTCACCTACTCTATTCTCTGCAGGGGACAACCGTTTGGGAAGATATCTCCAACGAGAGGCCTACGACAAGGCGATCCACTATCGCCCTATCTTTTCCTCATATGCGCTGAAGGCTTTAGCGCGCTGTTAACTCGTGCGGACAGGTTAGGCCTCATCCATGGTGCCCGAGTCACACGTAGAGCACCGTCTCTCTCTCACTTGTTCTTCGTAGATGACTCCATGATATTCTGCGATGCTTCTCAAAATGATTGTCTAAGACTACAACACATCCTCCAAGAGTATGAACAAGCATCCGGTCAGAAGATAAACTTCTCAAAGTCTGCGGTCGCTTTCAGCCCACGTACCCCAAGTGAAATTCAAGTTTCAGTGGCAGCTATGTTGGGGATTCCGATTGTATAGAGCCATGGTAGATACCTTGGTTTGCCTACCGTTACTGGTAGAAATAAGAAAGAACTCTTCCAAGGTTTACGGGAGCGAATGGAGGGAGTTTTGACGTCATGGAGCGGCAAACTCTTGTCAATAGCAAGTAAGGAGATACTTATTAAAACGGTGGCACAAGCGATCCCATCATACACCATGGGAGTGTTTCAGTTACCCATGTCCATATGCAAAATGCTTAACAAGCTAGTGATGAACTTTTGGTGGAGTAAGAGCGGGAAGAGAGGCATAGCATGGAAAAAGTGGACCTACATGTGCAAGCCCAAAGACGAGGGTGGTCTAAGTTTTAGGGACTTCAAATGCTTTAACCAGGCTATGGTTGCAAAGCTTGCGTGGCGGCTGCACTCCGAACCTAACCTCCTCGTATCGAGAGTACTGAAAGCTAAATATCATGATAACTCTGAATTCCTATATTGCTCATCTGACAAGAAGGGCTCCCACATATGGAAGTCGATCTTATGGGGGCGCGACTTGATAAAGTAGGGGTTAATCAAAAGTATTGGAAATGGAAAGGAGACCAATGTGCTAGGTGACTCGTGGATACCTTTGGGACCGAACTACAAGCCGCAAGGAGCAGCAATTATTCCACAAAGTTGGAAAGTCCATCAGCTTTTTACAAGCTCGGGGGGATGGAATAGTGAGCTGTTGGAAGAGTTTTTCAATACTGAAGAGATTAAGTCTATCATGACTATTGTTCCCATGGTGCAACAAAGTGACAAAGTCAGGTGGTTCTTCGACAAGAAAGGGGGCTACACGGTGAAATCCGGATATCGATTGGCTTTAAAACATGATGAGAGAATGCAGGAGTTAGGAAGCCCCTCTTCTTGTGCGGCTTTGATTGACTTTTGGCATAAACTATGGAAATGTTGTGCTCCACCGAAAGTGAAGCATTTCTTATGGCGTGCATGTCAAGGTGTGTTGTCCACAAAGGAGAACCTGTCAAGTAGGAGAATGGATGTTTCAACCTTGTGCCATAGGTGTGGTAAAAAGTCGGAGAACACCCTCCATGCGATTTGGGAGTGCAAGCGAAGTAAGGAGGTGTGGAGGTGCACTGAGTTCTCGGGGTATGGAGATACGCAGTGGGGCAGCCTTGATGTCCTTGTGGATTGTATCCAGCAATAAAAGGGTGCACAAAGTGTGGGTATGTTTGCTGCAATTAGCAGAGCGTTGTGGTACGATCGCAATCAGCTATTATATGGCAAGCAAGGCATGAAACCGCAAGAGCTTGTAGACAATGTTATTCAGTTGCAATTGGAGTTCGATCGGAGGCACACCAACGTTGCAAGGAGACCTACTGCAGCCCCCGAGGTGTGGCGTCCTCCTAGGCAAGGTAGTTTCAAACTCAATACCGATGGGGCAGCGGATCCGGATCGGGGGCGATGCGGCCTAGGAGCGATTCTCCGGGATCATGATGGTAGAATGGTATGGGCGCTAATGGAGCCCGGCCCAGCGAGGTGTTCAGCGGTGCAAAGTGAACTCTTGAGTTTAATAAGGGGGCTCAAGGCTTGTTTGATGACAGGGATGAAACCAAGTGAGGTGGTTACGGATTGTATGGAGGCAGCGGAATGTGTCAACCTAAGATACATAGAGTGGCATCCATATGCTACTCTCATTATGGAAATTAAGACTTTATGTGTCCAACTTGGCGTGGAAAGGATCTTTCAGCAGCAGCGGCTCACCAACAAAGTGGCACATCGTCTAGCTAAGGAAGCGGCAGCAACTCAGCTTGGAAATTTCTGGGAAGGCGATGGCCCCCCTTGGTTGGAGGCTGCAATCCTTGGCGACCTGCCAGATCACTGAAGCAGGTGTCAATGTGAATGGGTGGTGAGGTTAATCTGGGCCTAATTCCCTCTGATGGTTAGGCCGTAAGGAGGTCGACTAGGTTCCCGTCTTTTCTCTTGATGGCTTTGCCGTAGGGAGAAGGGGCGGGTTTCGGATTATACTCTCTACTTATTTCACATTGCTTTTAGCGAATGCTTTTGTCTAGTTTAGGAGTACCGGGCACTCTTTTTCCCTCGACTGTTAGAGGTTTTTAACGAGGCCCCCGAAGTTAACTGTTTAGATGTATTCCATGTACTCGTAGGTTTTGGCACATTGCCAAACCCAAATTTAATATAAAGCGCATTCCTTTTGATCAAAAAAAAAAAAAAAAACAGCCCCATATATTATTGTTTTTTTTTTTTTTTTTTTTCTCCTTTTTAAATCGTCCCCATAAAAAAAAAAAATATTTTCCTCCCCCTTTCTTTAGATTATTTTTTTTTATTTTTTTTTCTTGCAGCCTCTCAAAACATGCACGTAAATGATTCTCATCCCCTCTTTGCTTTCAACACGTGCAGTGCATGCAAATGCAACGTAGCGTGGCCAATAAAAGTCATTGAGAAACATCGAATAATGTAGCAGTGCATGCAAACCATTTTCATTCGATTTATGACTTTGCAAGAAAGGAAAATGAGAGGATCAAGGCAGTGGTACTAACTAATATGAGTCGATATTAATGAAAGGATCTCGTAAAAAAGTACCTACAGCAAGATAACAGTTGTAGCTTGAGTAACAAGTTATACATTCTTAGTTGTTGTCATCATTGAACTTGTAACAATTGATGAGTCAGTTGTTCTTTGCTCCATAATACGAACAATTCCAATCTTCTACCACTCTTCCGTTTCTGATCCATACACCACAGGTGATAACCTATGCACAATTGCCACACAAAAAAACCTACTGGTCATGG
Source organism: Spiraea crenata (assembly GCA_033992175.1). Classification (NCBI taxonomy): domain Eukaryota; kingdom Viridiplantae; phylum Streptophyta; class Magnoliopsida; order Rosales; family Rosaceae; genus Spiraea; species Spiraea crenata. The sequence goes on along the minus strand of JAVBHV010000028.1, from coordinate 24,717 downwards.
AGGAACTCTTGAAGCATGAATTAAATGTCAGACTCGAACAGTCATATTGGACAAACAGCAGTACAAATAGCCATGGTAGAAGACAATGAATATATATGGCAGATGTCACTAATGCACACAGCTGCTTATTTCCTTCACAAACTTTGAATCAAATGAAGCAAAAACAAGATGTTGGATACCGAATTACAATGCCAGACGCTATACTAAATTAAGTGCTTATGATGAATAATGGCGACAAAACTTGTGGTTGGTGCAAACCCAAAGGCCTAAATTTTTTAAGAGTAACCATTGAGGTCATCCTACACCGAGGAGAAAGACATGTTGCATAGAAGCTGGGAGGCTAATAAGATTTCCTAATTCGCTTGAAGAGCTCAAAAAGAGTGCAGGTACTTTTCATGTTCCATGCATACAGCGAAACCTTGTTTCCTTCCATCTGTATAAATGAGTTGAGTATAAAATTGTAGCATACTAGATATCATCAGCCAGTGATGGATATGAGAGCTTCGAGATTATTGATAACAGAAATTCGCAACTTTCGGAAAATGCAGTATGAAATTCCAATGTCTTTCATCATCTCTTTATTAGAAGATTCCATTATTACCTCACTAAAGATCCCACGCTACTGCCAATGCATAGCAAACACTACTCAGAACAGTAGAAGGCTGTGATTCCCAGCTTGAAGCTGCAAGCAGATCAAGGTAAAAATAAATGAATAAACAGAAACTAGAAAGTAAATACAAGAAATTAAGATGCTTCACAAAAGAAAAAAGAAGGGTTCAAGAATCCTGTTTCATGAAAACAATATCAATTTTGGTTCAAGAAAGGGTTCAACAGATTTTTTGAAATGCACCTTTTTCTGTTAATTTCCTTCTCTCACTTTTGAAGAAAAATTGACAAAATGTCTAGTGCATGAACATGAAGACAACTATTGGAAAGCCATAGCACATCTACGAAGAATAATCCTTACAGACTTTATTTCCTTTTCTTTTGAATGGGCATGTAGGTTAGGTTTCTTCATGAATAATGCTAACCCAGCTCTCTTTGTTTTATTTTGTTCATGTTAATCATATATTATTGCTACTTCCAGAAAAAACAAGGACACCAGCCTACAAGTTGAAAGAAAAATTACCCTGCACGGATTCCTCAATATAGCTCTCAATCTCGGTACCACCAAAGCTACCGACCTGAACCAAAACAGATAATAATGACTAGTCAAGACATCAAGCAAGTCAAGCAAATTGATTTAGTATATAAATTATAATAGGAAAGTTTGGCATACCACAAAAACAAGGCTCTTGTCCACTGGAGCTGCAGCCAAGTAAGACTGAAGTGTGGGTTTATTTCTTCCTTCATCCCCGCACAGAGCGCCTAAGTTTTCCACAAATACATTTCGTTAGATGAGGACAAAGCATATATACATCAAAATGTACACATAAAAATAGTATACCTATCTTGAGGGAATTTTCAGGCAACCTTCCATGCAAAGCAGCATGACCATTTCTGTGCCATATGACCGCATCATCATCATTACCAGGCTGCCGGAACCTACCGGTTTCTTGTAGGACACCTGCGTTCCGTTGTAGAGGGGTGGTTGAATTGGTTTTTGAAATCATGTGTGTTCAATTAAACATAAAAAAAAAAATCTCTATATATATATATATATAACAAGCTCATTAAACAGAGACCATGAAAATAGAAAGAAAACAATTAACTTACCCCACATTCGCTCAAAACTGGTGGGCACATTTGGCACAACAAAGTGTCCTTTAACTTCATAATATCCATTAGAGGAGTCAGCAGGAATGATGTAGATAGCTTCCAACATGCCAGCCATGTTGATAGGACTCTCCAAAATAGATTTCAGTGGCTGAATGCACATTTGAAAATAAATAAAAAAGTAATTAACTATACATAACTTACAAAAAAAAAAGCAAAAAATTTTATTGTTTTCAAATATTATTATGCAATCTCTTTATTAGAAATGAAATAGTATGTAGTTGATGTGATGTAGCACAAGTGACCAAACGTTAGGGCTTACATAGAGATTTTGAACAAGAGAGAAACAGAAATTTAGAAGACAAAGAATTGATTTTCATTCACCCACCAAACAGCTTCTAAACAATTACAAATCTTGTAATTTTAATGACCTAACCGTTCTAGAGGTGGAAAGTGATCCTACGTAATCCTAAACCTGTGCAATCTAAATCCTATTACAAACAACTAACTGAAAGTATTCCTAATTACTAGTAATCCTAAATCTACACCAAATAAGAAAGTAATCTTAATCCCATTAAGCGCAAGAATAAAAACAGGAAACTAACTTGCTGTCTTTGGGTAAGGCTTCAATTCCCGGGGAATTAGCTAAAACTCAGGAATTAAGGTGAGGAAATTGTAAATTGACGTGGTTGGATGAGGAGCTGTAGAAATTCTCAATTCCCGTGATGCTGTGTTTGGGTGAGGCTTCAATTCCCCGGAATTAGCCAAAACTCAGGAATTGGGGTGAGGAAATTGTAAATTGACGTGTTTGGATAAGAAGCAGTAGAAATTCTCAATTCCCATGAGGGAAAAGTCGCGGAAATTGGCTCTCCAATTTCCGAGTTTCAAATTCCGCCAAAAGGGTCGGAATTCGGCAAATCTTAGGAGCGAGTAATCTTGTTTCCCCCAGCAGAAGATTTTGAGCACTTCAGAACCCCTATCTTAAATTTGAGCAGAAGTCTTGAAAAATGTGTAGGTTGTTTGTGATGAATTTGTTTGGTTTTCTGGGTTATAGAGGAGAATTTGTATTATGATATTATGGTTTTCTGGAAAACTGGTTCGTCGCTTTGAGGGGGACAGAGAAGAATTTGTGGTGGAGGGGGAGGGGGTGGGGGTGTGACTGTATGGGACACGACAGAGATGAATAGTTGTGGCGAATATAATATTTATTGTGGTGGGTTATAATACTAGTTCTTGGTAATGAAATAAGTTGTGGTGGTGGGCAAATAGCAGATGAATTGTTATTAGACAATACTGGAGAGATTCAAACTCTCATAAATATCATAAAGAAAACAATTGTATCCACATGATGTCTGACATTTTTGCTTCTAAATGCTCAACACCTCACCGAAAACAATATGGTTTAACAACAAATACATAACCAACGATAAATCAGAAAACTTTCAACATATTCAATACAAAGATGCAACTGATCAAACCATAGAAGTTACAATTTTTGTTTCTTAATTTTTGTTACCATAGAGAATTTTCTCATCCAGCCAAGGGAATTTACAATTGACGGAATTTTAATTGATAGAAATTTAAATCCCAACATTTCACAATTTCTAGTAATTAGAAATTTCCTCATCCAAACATAGGGTAACAAATATTGGTACTAATATTCCTAATTGCTATACTGCATAATAAAGATAAAAGAAGGTCACTAACCATTGCATATGTAGCATGAGGATCAGGTACATGAAGATCAAGTGGAGCCATGAATTGATTGGGCACATGTGCAACCTACAAGCAATTTTCAGGCAATTTTCAGTTGAATGTTAGTACCAAGAGTAAGAGTAACTACCACCTAAACCCTAAATTCATTAGCCCCTTGGTAAAAGTAAAAGGTTGTAAACCCTACCTCATGCTCGAGATCATGCTGGTCGTCTTCCCTGGTCAAGTTAACCGAATCAAGTGCGGTCAAGATGAAGGACACTCTTCGAACAGCTGCCATTTGATGTGACCTGTAGGTAAATTTCAAAAACAACAAGAAGCAATTAGTAACTTTGAAAAAGCCCAAACGAAATGCACAGGAGAAGACGCACAAATACACCGTACATATGCAAATCGGAAGCAAAACCAGTGACATCCCAATGCAAACCCTAAAATTGAAATTGGGAAAATTAAACACAACAAATAATAGTCATGTATTGAGATTAATTACCTCCTCTTACAGCTTCTACGTATACTGTCTTTGTAACCCAGCAAGAAGACAATAGCAAAGTAGAGGAAGAGAGGTATGGGTTTGGCGGAGAAACAGCGAGACCGATAAGAGAAGTCTCGCGAAGGATGAGAAATTTTGGTAAATACCCCCGTCTAAATAATGATTTTTAGCCCCCTTTTTTATTTATTTATTTTTTTAAAAAAAACCCTTTTTTACTTAAAACAAGAATTATTATCATGAGTAATCCTAAAATTTTATTCAACCGAATTACATTGTACGTGATTTAAAAGTAGTGTCAATTTCGTGCCTGAACTTATAAAACCAAATCAACGTGGTACTCAAGTCCATTTTCCGTCAATTGGCAGTTAAAACTGAAGATACCATAGTCATTTGGCATTGTCTTTTAAGTATAATGTCATCTTTGGCCTATAATGGTTGATAAGCCCGCATGCCCACATGCCGTCGCTGACAAAGACCCCACCCCTTGCCTACTATGACCACCCCTCGAACATTCCATTTAGAGATCTGGACAATTGTAATTCGAACAAAATAAAAAAGGGAAAATCAAATCCTACATTCCTTATGATCAAAACCGAGGATTTCAATAGAAATAATCACATTTTGGTACTATTTTAAGAGTACAATACTAAAAAATACGACTATACTTTAAACATTACAAAATAGTACTACTTTTACCACATGTTAATTTTTAATTGGGTTCTACATTTTTTTAAACACTTTTATTGACACACGCTACAGTGTCTTCTCGACCCACATATGTACCCATACGCTCTACAATGTTTTCCTCAAAATTTTCCGATAACCAAAGCTGCAAGTTATGGGTAAAACACTTTTTTACCCATAACTTTCTCATCTAGACTCCGTTTGACACGAAATCAATTGGGTTGGATTCGTCTCGTCGCCCTCTTTCCATAGACACCAAGATTGTAACCCCAAACTCACTGTAGAGATAGAACGGGATAGCAACGTCTTCATATTTTCCGACGAGATTCTCCGATTCCGGCGACAAATGGGACGAACCACAACCCAAAACTTCATCCTCTCATCATTCTAGACAAGAGCCCAACCAACATTGAGCCTTAGTTTGCAGCACATCATCGCCGGTAAGCCTCACATATTGGTTGAAACTTTCCGGTGAATTTCCGGCGAGTTTCCGGCCAAAGTAATCTTTGAAACTAGTGTAGAAAGTTTTGTTGGGTTGTTTAGATGAAGATTGATATAAAAATCGTGTGAATTGATGGTGAGTCAACACAGCTTCGTCAACACAGTTTTTCGAAGGACTTCCTTCAAATTGAAGGAACACCTTCTTCATTTTAAACGACTTCCTTCATTTTGAAGAAACACTTCCTTCAACACAGCTGTTCCTTCATTTTGAAGAAAAACCTCCTTCAAATTGAAGGAAGAGCTCCTTCGAATTTGAAGGAACAATTTCATATTTTTGAAGGAACACATCCTTCAACTAGTTGTTCCTTTATTTTGAGGAACACATTCTTCATTTTGAAGGAACACATCCTTCAATTTGAAGGAACACATCCTTCAGAGTTGAAGGCACACATCCTCAGAGTTGGTGGAACACATCCTTCATTTTGAAGGAACACATCCTTCAACTAGTTGTTCCTTCATTTTGAGGAACACATCTTTTATTTTGAAGGAACACATTCTTCAATTTAAAGGAACACATTCTTCAATTTGAAGGAACACATCCTTCAGACTTGAAGGCACACATCTTTCAGAGTTGGTGGAACACATCCTGCAGATTGAAGGAACACATCTTTCAGATCTGCAGGTGTTCCTTCAAATTATTTTTCTTTTAAAATAATATTTTTTTAATTCAAGTTAGTGGAGTGCATGAGCCCCACGCACATGGGATGTGAGTAGGCTTCTTGGTTTAATTTAATATTAAATTATAATAATAGAAGTAAATTGTAAGAAAAAAATGAGGTAGTGTTTTTGGTAATACTAAGGTCTATATAGTAGTTTTTAGTAAGAGCCCCATTTCAATATTATGCAGGTACGGCGAAGATGGTTAATAACGTGGAAGAGACGGTTGGGCTTCAGCTCGGTGATGTGGCGGTTTTTGTTGTTTGAAATTGCAATTCTTATCCGCGAATGCTAGGGTCCGCGCCTAAGTCCACGCCTATTGACAGCGCCCACTGTGAGCCGTTCATCTTCATCTCAATGGCCGAAGAAAAAAAGGACAGCATGAACTTCAGACTTGTGATTCTCTACATCTCCATTCACTCCGTCTCACTGTTCGAGAAAAATCAGCCTTGGCGGCCTCTGTTTTAGATTTAGAATCCGCTCCCAAATTATACCAAACACCCCGCGAATGCATGCCTCCATGCTCGGGAAGGCAGAGATCAAAAATGATTTCTTTGTGCGATTCTCACTTGCCGATCTTCCATGGCTCCGCCACTGACGCGTTCGTGACTCAGCCAGGGGCGGATCCACGTGAGAGCGGAGATATGCGGCTGCCCCTCTGGTGGACAGAGAGTGGATCCGCCCCCTTGTTCATGCCCAAAGCCGCGCGGAAGAAGAAGGACGGCGTCGCTCGCTCGCCGTCTGCAATTCTGCCTAGAGCAGCGAGGAAGAAGAAGCAGTGAACGGCAAGAAACGACGTCGTTTTGATAAAAGAAACGCGCGTTTTGATTAAAGAAACGGTGTGTTTAGTATTGATGGGGAGCGGCGTCGTTTGTGTTCATCCTCCAAGCGGCATGTCGTTGTTTTTGGGCAGAGGCGTATTTGAACTTGTCTGGGCAGTGGCTGTTTGTTGTTTTGTTTGTCATCAATCTCCCTATTTCAGCCACCACTGCCTCTTCTCTTCCGAGTCCGACGACCTCCTCCGTTCTCCTCCGTTCTGTTATGTTATTTAGTACAGCGGAATATACTGGTATATATGTTGCTAATGGACATGTTAATTTTCTTAGAGCTATCCTGTGCGAAATTCTTTTTTGGATGGTTTCAAAGCAAGTTCAAATATCTTTTCTTTGCCACCTCTACGCTTTGGGGAGAGATTTGGAGATGTATATGAAGTAATCTTGGTTTTGGATGATCGTGAACAATTTGCTACTAGGGGGTCAGTAATTTATGGCTTTTTCTTTTGCTATTTCTTTATCAAATGAAGCTATTTAAACATACTTTTTGTTCTTTATCTACGTCAAAAGAGTCTTAAGTATTTCATTTTAGCATGAAAAATAGTCTGTTCTATTTAGATCATATTGCTCGTTGACTATCCGTTTTTCTTAGTTGTGGTTGACAACAGGGCAAGGCGAGGCAAGTCTTCCATCTCCATCCACCCCTATTTCTTATTGCCATTTCTATCTCAGAGGGTGCATTTATTGACTGTCTCGGCCTTGCCTGATTAGTAGTTTATCTCCTATACCCCTATCTTATTTCTGAAATACGAACAAACATAAGAGGGAGATTGGGAGGGGTGGGTTTAACAGTCGTGGCCTAGTGTTTCTCAAAATTGGATGTTGTGCAAACTGTAACTACACTAGTATATGTTAAGTTGGCTGGAATCCCATATACAGCCTTGAACGAACGTACCTTTGCTTCCCTCATCCTTGCCTGATTCCCTATTTTGTCCATACAAGCTCCTCAACTAAAGGGTGGACATCCTAGTGTCCCAGTTGGCTGGGGAAAATGAGATCTCCAGTTTTAGTTCTGATTTATATTGGCTTGATAATAATCTATTTTGTTAACCAAACCTTCAGAAAAAATTTCAGCGAGTAATGAAGCATTTGACGTTAGTTTAGAAATTTGATGAACAAAGTTTAAGCATTTGTTGTCTTTCTGAAGAGATTTTAAGAGTGGTTACATAATTGTTGGAATAGCTGTCAAGAGAAAAATGTTCGTTAAAAATCCATGTTTTGATAGTGTTTTGGAAAACCCATGGTCTGAACCTCCATCTTTACATAAAAATAATTTTGTGTGCATGTTGTATAAAAGTATAAACATATGTTATTTGTGGAAGCCAAAATAATCCCAGCCAGTTAGAACGCGCCATGTAGATTCTAATCTCGAAAGGACAAGCATACCCTGACATAGATTATGAGTCGCTAAGTTGTCATCTCGGTCAAATGGGAGATCACGAGACCTCCACGAAGTTCGTCTCCTCTCCAGGAGGGCCCTTCGGAGACCACCACGTCTCGGGAAGTGATCTCGGAGATCAGACAACCATTCAAGTGCATGAAATCTCATTTAATGCTCATATTAAACATGCCAAAGGAAGATCCTCCTACAACCACTATAAATAGTGGTCATCCTTTGCCATTCAAGGTAATCACAAAATCCTCCACAAACTCCTAAGTTCCACGAATACGTTTCTGACTTAGGCATCGGAGGCCCTTTGGCAAACCCCCCACCGGGGTTAGTCAATTCCTTTGATGTTATTTTCTTTGTTTTGCAGGTTCGTTCGTCATTCAACAAGGTGGACGAAATTTGTACAAACAAATTGGTGCTTTCATTGAGAGCTTGAGTTATACTCAAGTTTCTCTCCACATCTGAGTATTGAAAGCAATACTCGATCTACATCTACATTCAAGCAACATCTTTGGATCTACCATTGTTTAAGGTTTGTCCTTGAACAGACATAGTGGACACGAGAAGAACAGGGAGCAGGAAGATGGATGGCCACACCTCAAGGAGCACGATAGTTGCGGTGCCCCAAGCCTGAGACGTGTCATACACTGTGAGCTTGGATTCATACCTCATCACCAATCCTCGAGTGACCCCAACCACGACGCTACCAACAATTCAAGTCTCCGAAGCCTTGAGACTAGCGGACTAAACCATTACCCAAGGAGTAGTGGGGCCTAAGCCTACTCCTCCAAGCAAATTGATTGTTCCTATGGGAGGCCATTTTACCCCAGTCGTCTCAGCGATTGCGACGGTGGGACCAAGCAAAGTAGTTGTTCCTTTGGAGGCCATCCTACCCCAGTCGTCTCAACGGCTGCGACGGTGGGACAAAGGTAAGACAACAGCTACATGACGCCATCCCACCCCAGTTGTCTCTGCGACTGTGATGGTGGGACTTACTATTGAGAGGCCTAGTCTCGGTGTTCATGGCCCAGACATGGTGCTCAAGGCCTAGTCTCGCAGATCAAAGCCCAGTCTCGAAGCCTAAAAATCCAATCTCGGGAAGTGAGGAGACAAGAGCTCAAATGTCCCCGACCCACATCGAGAGAAGAGGAGATGTAAGTGCTCCCTCAAGAAAAGTAGCTGCTCCCATAGGAGGCCATCTTACCCCAGTCGTCTTAACGACTGCGACGGTGAGACAAAGCAAGATATCAGCTCTTACTGGAATCAACCCTACCCTAATCGTTTCGACGATCGAAACGGTAGGACCTACTATTGAGAAGGAGCTAAAGGCCTAATCTCATAGTCCAATGCTTGGTCTCAAAGCTCAAATGCCTAGTCTCGAAGCTTAAAGGCCTAGTCTTGAGCTCATGGCCCAGTCCCGATGCTCAGAGCATGTTTGCGGAGCTCAGAGCTTAATCTAATTGCTCAAAACCTAGTATCGAGAGGTGAGGAGACGAGAGCTAGAAGCTCCCAAACCCACATCGAGAGGAGAGAAGACGTAAGCGCTCCCTAAAGTAAGATAGATGCTCTTATTGGAAGCCATCCTACCCTAGTCGTTTCGACGACTAAGAAGGTGAGACTTACTATTAAGAAGGACTTCAAGGCCTAGTTTCGAGCTGAAATCTCATAGCTCAAGGCTTAATCTCAGAGCTCGAAGGCCTAGTCTCGAGCTAATAGCCTAGTCTCGATGCTCAAGGCATGGTCGCAGAGCTCAGAGCTTAGTCTCAGTACTCAAAACACTAGTCTTTAGGGGTCAAAAGATGAGAGCTCCAACGACCCTAACCCTCGTCAGGAGATGCGAGAACATGATCTCTAAACTTCCTAACTTGCTATTAAAGGTGAGGAGACGAAGGCTTTAACCTCCAAAATCCCCACCAGGAGATGAAGAGACTCATTGTGGAGACCATCAAGCGACTCCTCTAGCTAGCATAGGAAAAGGTATGATGCCTTATTTGATGAAACTTGTGTGATCAAAGCTAATAGCATTGAGCTGAAAAAGCGTTGTAATGACTTAGAGTTGGAAAAGGCTACACTCTGTCTCACTTTGCAAGATTATGAAACTGGTCAATCTAGCATAGGAAGAGAGAATGCAGATGTCCAGTCACATAGGTCAAGACTTGAGATTATGTATACACAACTGTCTGCTGATTTTGAAATAATTAAAAAAGAGAACATTGATCTTAGGCACCAGTTGAGTAATTCGGAGCACACAATCAATCTCATGCACTGTAATGGTCTTAAAGTGAAAGAAGAGGTTGAACCACTCAAGCAATCTAATGTCTACTTGGTTGATTACAATAAATCTCTGCAAGAAAAGGTTAATGACCTGTCAATTGGTTCAAAAAAGTTAGACAAGATACTTAATGTTGGAAAAAGTCACAATGATAAGACTGGTCTAGGGTTTGTTGCTAGTGGGTCTGGTCACACTACTTCACAAACCAAGTTTGTAAAAGCTACTGAAGCAACTTCTTCTAAATCACCTGTCATCTCTGTTACACCTAAACATAGAGTCAGCACAAACAATTGAGCAATCAAGTGTCGTCTAGTTCCACTATTCCTTCAAGAACCAAATTTGTACCCACGTGTCACCACTGTGGTGTGACTGGTCACATAAGGCCGAAGTGTCCCCAACTTAAAATCAAAGGTCAGTCAAAGCATAATGGGTCACTTAAAGAACAGGCTGATTTGTTGATCATTGAAGTAGCCAGGATTGCTAAACTTTTTAGGTCATCTGTGTCAACACCTAGTGTGTCTAAGACCAAGTGGGTAAAGAAAAATGAAAAGTATCTAGCCGCCTTGTTTGTTTTGAATGTATGTGATCCAACTCGTTGGTACATTGACAGTGGCTGTTCCAAACACATGTCAGGTGACAAATCTGTCTTTGTAAATTTTAAAGACTTTGATGGTGGTTGTGTTGAATTTGGAGGTGGTGAAACTGCTAAGATGATTGGTCAAGGTCGTGTTAAACTTCCTGGTCTACCAGTCCTTGAAAACGTAAGGTATGTAGAAGGCCTTAAGTCCAACCTTATCAATGTATCACACCTATGTGATCAGTGGGTCGAGGAAGTCTTTATTTCAACAAAAGGTTGTAGGATTATTGATAGCAAGGGTCAGGATCTTGTCAGGATAGACAGATCTAACGACAACTGCTATACTCTTGATAGCCAAACCCTGAGTACCAAGGTGACCTGTCACTCTGTGACCGATAAGACCACTGCTTTATGGCATAAACAGTTAGGACATATGAACTTCAATGATTTGTACACCTTAGACAAAAGGCAGCTTGTTAGAGGCATTCCCAAGTTAGATAAGCCATCTAAGCACATCTGGTCCATGTCAGTTGGGCAAACAGTCACGTGTCGAACACAAGAGAGTCAAGGATGTTGGGACTAGTCACCCCCTTGAACTCATTCACATGGATCTTGTTGGTCCAGTTCAAACCGTGTCTGTTGGTGGTAAGAAATATATTCTTGTGATTGTTGATGATTTCAGTAGGTTTACTTGGGTGTCCTTCTTGAGAGAAAAGTCTGATGCGTTTCAAAATTTTCTGACGGTGTTCAAGCAAATTCAGAATGAGGTTGTGACTGGTCACTCCTCTATTGTCAGAATTAGGACTGATCATGGCACTGAGTTTGAGAATTCCTTGTTTGCTGATTTCTATGCCAGCATGGGCATAAAGCATGAGTTTTCGGCTCCAATTACTCCTCAACAAAATGGAATTGTTGAGAGGAAAAATAGAGTCTTAACTGAAATGGCTAGAGTGATGCTAAACAGCAAAAATTTGGCTAAGAATTTGTGGACCGAGGTCATTAATACTGCTTGCTATATTTCGAATCGAGTTTACTTGAGACCAGACACAGACCAGACTCCCTATGAGATCTTGAAGGGAAGAAACCAATGATCAATCACCTGAGAGTCTTTGGCAGTACTTGCTACATATTGAGGGATAGGGAACACCTTGCTAAGTTTGATCCCAAGAGTGATGAAGACATTTTTCTTGGGTATTCCTTGACCGGTCGTGCATACAGAGTCTTTAACCTTAGAACCAACACCATCATGGAGTCGATAAATGTGGCAATTGACGACCTTGATGCGTAAGTTGATCAAGCCTTAGATGAGGATGGATTGTTTCCTGAAAAGGTCACTGAGTCTGCTAGTGAGACTCAGATAGAACAAGATGACCAGTCATCTGGTTCTGATTCTAATGGTTCAGAAGAGTCTAGTCAACCACCAAAGATGAGGCCAAACTGGGTAGTGTCTAGACATCCTGAACAGAACATAATTGAGTCAATAAAAGAAGGTTTGAGGACTAGAAGTCAGATCCAAAATGAAGTAGCACATGTGTGTTATGTCTGCACAGTAGAACCCAAGAACATTGTTGATGCATGAAAATGGTCGTCAACTGTCAATGAGATAAGGTGGTGGTGTATGAGAAGATAAGGGAAGTCCTAAGGTGTGAGGCTATAAAACATGACTAAGTGTGGCTATTAGGTCAATTGACGTCAGGTCGTGTTTGGTGTCAAGTCATTAGTCTAAAGGCTTTGGACCCATCCGGTCAAATGCCATCCTGTCGTCCAGCGCCAAGTATATCTGAAACAAGAAAGGATGAGTCGAAGGGACCGGTGTGGTTCCGGCCGTATGTCCTCCGATGCTCAAGTCAGCGATAGTGGAAGGATGGCAAGTGTTAGGAAAATGGAAGGATAAGTAAGGGGAGAGATCGCTTGGTCAAGATGATCTGGATCTGATTGACAGACCTTGGATCGACAGACCTTGGATCCCTTTTACCTTGGGGGTGAACCCCTATTTATAGAGGGTGGATTTGAGGGTGAAATCCCTTCTTCCCGATGTGGGACTTTTGGCCTTCGGCAGGTGTTTTCTTGTAAATTTGGGCCTTCGTGTAGGACCCACCGCTTATCGTATAAAGCGGGTTAGCGGCTCTGCGCGAAGGTGGCAACAAGGAGTTCGAATGCTATGTGTGCTCATTGGTCATGTGACAGTCTGTTGTGGGGTCCACAAGCCTCTCAAGAAGTGCCAATGAGATCATGGTTATGTCTATGTGTCGCCACCAATGTATGACATGTGGCCGATTGGATAGGGTATCAATAAACATCAAAGAGGCTCTCATCCATGAGGAATGGGTGCTTGCCATGCAAGAAGAGCTGAATCAGTTTGAGAGAAATTAAGTCTGGACATTGGTCAAGAGACCAATCACCTCAAATGTCATAGGCACAAAGTGGATCTTTAAGAATAAGAGTGATGAGACTGGTCACATAGTGAGGAACAAGGATAGGCTTGTTGCTCAGGGATATTCTCAAGTCAAAGGCAACGACTTTGAGGAAACATTTGCACCTGTAGCTAGACTTGAATCAGTCTGTTTGTTGTGTGCTATTGCTTGTCATCTCAAATTCAAGTTGTATCAAATGGATGTCAAGACGACATTTCTCAATGGTTACTTGAGTGAGGATGTGTTTGTTGAACATCCAAAAGGCTTTGAGGATCCTCATATGCCCAATGGTGTGTATAAATTGAAAAAGGCTTTGTATGGTTTGAAACAAGCTCCTAGAGCTTGGTATGATAGGTTGTCTAGTCACCTTCTGTCAAATGGCTATACGCGTGGTTCGGTTGACAAAACCATGTTCATCAAATGAACCAAAAATGATGTGGTTGTTGCACAAATCTATGTTGATGACATTGTTGTTGGTTCCACATCCGAATCTCAAGTTCAACAGTTCATAAGGATTATGACTAGTGAATTTGAAATGAGTGTCATTGGTGAATTGAATTTGCAGGTTGGCAATGAGGGGGGTAATTTTTAATTAAGTCACGGCACGTACAATCAAATCACACAAAAGATCACTTTCAGGTGACCAGTCACCTAAAGTGATGAACCTGATACTTGTTACAATACTTGAATCACGTGACCAGTCACGTAGTTTCCAAACTCAAGTCTCTGACTAGTCACTCAGATTACAGATCGTGTATACTTGTGAATTTGTTCAACCACACTCAAATGCTATGCCAACTTAGGTCCCCAGAACAGATTCAGTGAGGATGAAATCTGCGGGCTATCCACAACTACAACCTATTCAAATCCAGCGGTTCTAATGCATCAGTTTATAGGATGACCAATCACACCGATTTGTCCAGATTGCATGTTAAGTTAAGTTGGTGCATAATTAAATCTGATTTTATAATTAGCCAAGTGATTAACAAATCAAAGAGATGGACACAATGTTTTGGTACCCGGAAAAACCCCAAAAGGGTAAAAAACCGGGGGTCTATCAGAAGACCGGCCTTCCACTATGAAATGGCAAAAAGGTGCCCAATACAAGGTTTCGACAAGCTCAATATCTAATGTACCTAGTCTTAGATGCAGCAGTCCCTCGTGCGGCTCCTTCTTCAATCACTTCACCTCCAGTGGCACAGATGACTGGTCAATCACTTTCCAGAGAATACACACGTATGTCTGGTCAGCGGCACCAAATGTATAAGCTGTGATTATATGTGACTAGTCACCAGCAGAGTTACAGAGAGCTAAAGAGCTTCAGTAAAACCGCTGGACAATTGAGTGTTCTACTACAGCAGTTACAAAACTGGGCAGAAAAACATGAAGTCAAAAGACTCCTAAATATCAACCTTGTCTCAAATTATGTGTGAACATGGGAGACAAGATTGAAGACCACTATTTCAACTTCTAAACTAAAATGAGTTTTGAAAACTTGGAAGTTGAAACGGTGAAGATAAGAACTTCTTCAAGGTTTCCTTCAAAGATGAATGTTTTTTGAAAATCCGAAACTTTGAAAGAAGTTCAATCGCTTGCCATCTTATGTATTCTTGTATGAACTTTATGTGAATGAAAGTCAACAAGAAGGTAAGAAACAATTCAAAGGGAGACGGCAGCAAGAGAGTTTTTGAAATGGGAATGATGAAAATCTTTATGCAAAAACCCCAAGTAAAAATGGCGGACAAGGTTTAGCTTTTATAGACAAAGAGGATATGAAATGAATGGCCGAGATTGCATCAAGGAACGGCTGAGATTTCCTTAACCAAAAGTAACCCTAGGCAGATTTAGTTAGTGGGAAACAATTGACAACCCAGCGGTTAAAAGGATGTTCAGTCAAAACTGGATAAAAGCATGTTCTGTCAATCCAACTAATCAGCAGTTGCTGTCAGAAAAACTGGCACATGCGGAGTTTAGGTGACCAGTCACCAAATACATGAAAACTGCAGTTTTTTGTAAAGAACATGATTTTCTCAAGAATAATCCTATGTTTATGAAATCATATGCAAACATAAGTGATGTCAAATGCTGTAGAAATCTAGGAGCACATCTTCACATCTTGATCTTCAAGTCAACCATCATCTCACTTATTCTAATATCTAAACATTAAACCTAAATTGAGCTTGTGAATGTTTATACAAAGTTTTTGTGCAAGGATAGCCAATTTACATTATTTCCTAAGATACAAATATCCTACAATCTCCCCCTTTGGCTTTCCTTGACAAAAACTACCCCATGTGCTTACATCACTCACACTCACCAAAGATTGACTAGTCAGTGACTAGTCACCAATTGTACCTGCAAAGCAACTCAAATAGCATGTATATTTCTATGCAGTTGCTCCCCCTAAGTAACACAGTATGATATCATTTATAGTACATGGCAGAAGGAGTTAGCATGATCATTGCAATATTTACTCCCCCTAACTCCAAACTTACTCCCCCTTTTTGTCATGGGAAGACAAAGTAGCAACAACGGAAGACTTAAACATGATAAGTAGGAGAAATAGATACACAAACTATGCAGATACAATTTGAAAATGGGAAACTCCTCCTTAATCAAGCACGAAAATTAACAAACCATATAATGCAAGCATGACTGGTCAAGAAGGAACAGAGCAACACTTACGAAAAGAATAGAGAAATTAAACCACAAAATACTTAAATGAAACACATCATAACATCAAAGTTCACAAGGGCTAGTTAAGTTACAACCTGTAGAAAACGATCATAAACTGTTCACAATGACTAGACACGAAATTAAACTACAAGAAACCAACTTAAAACACATAACATAGCACAGCAATTTCAACTCATGATCACTCTTGATCAGCAGTCTGGTCAGATGAGGTCTTGGACTTCTTCCTTTTCTTCACACCAAAGGCTTGAAGAAGCTTTGATGTGGCTTCCTTAACAGCAGCTTCAACGGTAGCAGACAAGGACGCTTCGTTGACTGATCCCACACTCAACTTCGACTTCCTAGAGGACTCAACAGCCTTTTCACTCTTGCGCACAAAGTCCTCAGTCATAGGACTGGTGGGAGCCTGAAAGACATCCTCAGGACCGGACATATCAACACCAGCCTCTTCACAGAGATGATGGATCAGACACGGAAATACTACTGAACCTCGTGACCCTTCCATTTTCCCAAAGTTCCTAGATTTAGACACTATTGAATCATAAATGATATGACCAGTAGGAATGGGAAAACGATGATATAGTAAGATGGCTAGACGGGCTGCTTCTAGGGTGACATTGGCTGCATTTCCGGTTGGAATAAGATTGGTTTTGATGAAATGCAGTAGATATCGGAAGCTAGGAGTCAAATGAGACCTAGAAGGCTTATCACCGTGGGCTAAAACCAACTCAGAGTCATGAAAGGCCAACACAGAGAAGTCATGCATAAAGTATCGACTTGACTCGTCAAGGAAATTATCATATACATCATGACTTAAAGGTGCAGGAAGAGAAAAGTAGTTATAGATGACTGATGGGCTCAAGTTGACCATTATGCCCCTAACCATAACATTCACACCCGACTCAAATTCACCCAAGACAGGAAAATTAGCATAGAATTCACGGACAACAGATGCATTAAAACGGAAGGAACTAGGAAACCCATCAACCAATTTTTCAACATTTAACACCCTAATCACCTCTTGGACCCAACCAAAACCTAAGGACTTGACCAATTTAGAAGAGAAGTTAAGGACCGGATACCCTCTTTCGGAAACAATCATCCGGGTGGCGACTTGGTTGTAGTACCTCTGTGCATCCTCATCCACAAACCGGAATTGGCTGGACGATGACTGACATGTGGAACCGCGAGATTTCCGAGGTGGAGCCAAATGTTTCACACGTGTGCCCCTTTTCGGTGGAGGTGGAGAGGGATTGGTCTGGACAGATGAAGGACGAGTGGAGGGTTCTACAGGTGGCCCGTCGGAGTGGTCAACATCGGTGACTGGTGCAGCAAACGATTCCGACATACATTCCGGCTGTGGTTCATGAACAGGTTCAGTCGCCACAACCTGTGGTTCTCCGTCGGATTCGGATTCGAATCTAATGTGTACCAGATGCGCAATCAACAGAGCAAGAAACATGATGGCGGTGAGAGAAGGATGGGTTCAAGAGATTTTCTGGAGAATTGGAAATTTTTAGAACCTTGGAGGATTTTGGGCAAGAACTTAGAAGCGGCGGTTTTGAAGAATGATTTTGGGAGAAGCCGAACCCTAGAATTAAATACCCACTTAATCCCTCTTCAGAAAAGCTGCCATGGAACATGAAGAAACACAGTGGTCTTTGACCAGAGCCCACGTGGCAGTAAACTGGGCAACTTGGGAGACCAAAGTTTTAAAGAGGAACCGGTTCATGAAACCATACTCCCCTTTGAAAAATATAACGGTCATTAGGGTAGTCTACACTGGTCAACCCATTCACCAAAAATATCAAGACCACCATTAATAGAAGATACCGAAATAAAAACATTAATAACCAAATTATACTCTCCGGTCAACAACTAAATATTATCAATTAGCAAGACTTGTCTTAGTTAATGCTTGAACCAATATGATGCAAATACAAATAATTCAAGAAAAAAATGCATGCATTGTATTTTTTTGTACTCAAACTGATTTTCACATTTATTTTGACACTCTCAATAGCATATTCAAAAGATAAAAAAGATTCAATGACTAAGTCAAACAACATATTTGGGAAGGGGAAGACTAGTCATATAGAGTGTAAATTACAAAGAGAACCGATTACTATTTGATGACCCACTATTTCATGCACCCACAACATCCTAAGACTTTCAAACAAGTGATAACTTGCACAAATTAATTTTGAGTGTAGATCAATCATATTGATTTGAAGGAGTGGTGTAACATTGACACATCTTTACTTTGACTCAAGCCCAAAACTTTATTTTTCATTTTATTTTTTTTTTTTATTTATTTTTTTTTTTTAGTTAGGGCCTTATTGTCCTTCTCGTTTTCATTTTCGAGGAAAATCTCCATTTTTCTTTTTAACTACACATCTTTTGAAAAATCAAGAGTCAACATGATCAATTATCATCAAGTAGTAAGGGAATTAGACAAGTGTTGAAAACAAATTTAAATCAACCATCTTTAGAAAATGCACTCTTTACTTCTTGATCAAGAGACGGGATTATGACTATTTGACTCAATCTAGTGCTTCAATTATATCTAACAAATATCCAATTGATAGTATCAACACAAGGGAAAAACCAGCTTGAGAAGTGTTTTTCAATTTTTAGAAATGATGCATGATATGCAGGAATTGAAAACAGCACAAGCATTAACTGTGACTGGTCATACTAATCAATAGAACAGATTCCAAGACTTTTGCGAAGACCAGTCAGAACCTGATCCTCCAAAGGTTTGGTTAGAATATCAGCAAGTTGTTTTTCCGAGGGCACAAACTTGAGTATTAATGTCTTTGATTCAACGAGATCTCTAATGAAGTGGTGCCTAATATCAATGTGTTTAGTCCTAGAATGCTGCACTGGGTTCTCCGAGATGCATATAGCACTCGTGTTATCACAGTATATGAGGAACTGGTCCTGGACTATGCCATAGTCACTGAGCATTTGCTTCATCCAAAGCAACTACGTGCAGCAACTACCTACCGCTATGTACTCAGCCTCTGCAGTGGACAATGAGACCGAATTTTGCTTCTTACTATACCAAGAAACCATGTTGTTTTCTAGATAGAAGACACCACCAGAGGTACTTTTCCGATCATCACTACATCCTGCCCAGTCAGCATCACTAAACCCAACAAGATTGGTATTAGTATCAAATGTATACCAAATACCATAAGACAACGTCCCACTAACGTACTTAATGACCCTTTTTACAGCATGAAGATGTGATTCTCTAGGATCGCTTTGAAATCGAGCACAAACTCCAACCGAGAAGGAGATGTCTGGTCTACTTGCTGTAAGATATAGCAAGCTGCCAATCATACTTCTGTAGAGTGTCTGGTCAACACTCTTTCCTGTTTTATCACTAGACAACTTGGTGGATTTGCTCATGGGGGTTCTAGCGGGTTTGGCAGAGGAAAATCCAAATTTGCTAACAAGGTTTGCAGCATACTTGGATTGAGAAATGAAGAGACCAGTCTCTTCTTGCCTAACTTGCAAACCAAGAAAGTAATTCAATTCACCAATGAGACTCATCTCAAATTCACTAGTCATAATCTTTATGAATTGTTGAACTTGAGATTCGGATGTGGAACCAACAACAATATCATCAACATAGATCTAAGCAACCACAACATCATTCTTGGTTCGTTTGATGAACAAAGTTTTGTCCACCGAACCACGAGTATAGCCATTTGACAGAAGATGACTAGACAACCTATCATACCAAGCTCTAGGAGCTTGCTTCAAACCATACAAAGCCTTTTTCAACTTATACACACCATTGGGCATATGAGGATCCTCAAAGCCTTTTGGTTGTTCAACAAACACATCCTCATTCAAGTATCCATTTAGAAATGCCGTTTTGACATCCATTTGATACAACTTGAATTTAAGATGACTAGCAATGGCACACAACAAACGGACTGACTCAAGTCTAGCTACAGGAGCAAAAGTTTCCTCAAAGTCAATGCCTTCAACTTGAGAATATCCCTGAGCAACAAGCCTAGCCTTGTTCCTCACTATGTGACCGGTCTCATCACTCTTGTTCTTAAAGATCCACTTAGTACCTATGACATTTGAGGTGACTGGTCTCTTGACCAATGTCCAGACTTGATTTCTCTCAAACTGATTCAGCTCTTCTTGCATGGCAAGCACTCATTCCTCATGGACGAGAGCCTCTTTAATGTTCTTGGGTTCTACTGTGCAAACATAACACACATGTGCTACTTCACTTTGGATCTGACTTCTAGTCCTCACACCTTCTTTTGCTGACCCAATTATGTTCTGTTCAGGATGTCTAGACACTACCCAGTTTGGCTTTTTCTTTGGTGGATGACTAGACACTTCTGAACTTTCAGAGTCAGAACCAGATGACTGGTCATCTTGTTCTGCCTAGTCTCACTAGTAGACTCAGTGACCTTCTCGGGAAACAGACCATCCTCATCTAAGGCTAACTCAACAGACGCATCAAAATCGTCTATTGTGACATTTATGGATTCCATGATGGTGTTGGTTCTAAGATTGAAAACTCTATAGGCTCGGCTGGTCGTGGAGTACCCAAGAAAAATGCCTTCATCACTCTTGGGATCAAATTTGGCAAGGTGTTCCCTATCTCTCGGATGTAACAAGTACTGCCAAAGACTCTTAGGTGACTGATCATTGGTTTCTTCCCTTTCCAGATCTCATAGGGAGTCTGGTCTGTGCCTGGTCTCAAGTAGACTCGATTGGAAATATAACAAGCAGTATTAATGGCCTCGGCCCACAGATTCTTAGCTAGATTTTTGCTATTGAGCATCACTCTAGCCATTTCAATCAAGACTCTATTTTTCCTCTCAACAATTCCATTTTGTTGAGGGGTAATTGGAGCCGAAAACTCATGCTTTATGCCCATGCTGGCACAGAATTCAGCAAAGAAGGAATTCTCAAACTCAGTGCCATGATCAGTCCTAATTCTGACAACAGAGGGGTGACCAGTCGCAACCTCATTCTGAATTTGCTTTAATACCGTCACAAAATTTTGAAAAGCATCAGACTTTTCTCTCAAAAAGGACACCCAAGAAAACCTCCTGAAATCATCAACAATCACAAGAATGTATTTCTTACCACCAACAGACACGGTTTGAACTGGACCAACAAGATCCATATGAATGAGTTCAAGGGGGTGACTAGTCCCAACATCCTTGACTCTCTTGTGTGCGACACGTGACTGTTTGCCCAACTGACATGGACCACAAATGTGCTTAGACGGCTTATCTAGTTTAGGAATACCTCTAACAAGCTGCTTTTTGGCGAAGGTGTACAAATCATTGAAATTCATATGTCCTAACCGTTGATGCCATAAAGCAGTGGTCTTATCAGTCACAGAACGACAGGTCACCTTGGTAGCCAGGGTTTGGCTATCAAGTGTATCGCAGTTGTCATTAGATCTGCCTGTCCTCGCTCTAGATCCCGACCCTTGCTATCAATAATCCTACAACCTTTTGTTGACATGCAGACTTCCTCAGCCCACTGATCACACAAGTGTGATACACTGATAAGGTTGGACTTAAGGCCTTCTACATACCTTACATTTTCAAGGGCTGGTAGGGGGGAAAAAAAAAAAAAAAAAAAAAAAAAAAAAAAAAGAAAAGTCAAACAGGAAGTTTAACACTACCTTACATTTTCTTTACCCACTTGTTCTTAGGAGCACTAGGTGAAGAAGAA
Organism: Spiraea crenata; assembly: GCA_033992175.1. Taxonomy (NCBI): domain Eukaryota; kingdom Viridiplantae; phylum Streptophyta; class Magnoliopsida; order Rosales; family Rosaceae; genus Spiraea; species Spiraea crenata. The sequence goes on along the minus strand of JAVBHV010000028.1, from coordinate 3,046 downwards.
GATGACCCAACAAGCTTAGCAATCCTGGTTACTTCAATAAGCAACAAATCAACCTGTTCTTTAAGTGTCCCATTATGCTTAGTCTGACCTTTGATTTTAAGTTTCGGACACTTAGGCCTTATGTGACCAGTCACACCAGTGGTGACACGTGGGTACATATCTGGTCCTTGAAGGAACAGTGGACCTAGACGACACGTGATTGCTCATTTTGTCTGTGCTGACTCTAGATTCAGGTGTAACTGAGATGAGAGGTGATTTAGATGAAGTTGCTGGAGTAGCTTTTACAAACCTGGTTTGTGAAGTTGAGGGACCAGACCCATCAGATACAAAACCTAGACCAGTCCTATCATTGTGACTTTTCCCAACATTAAGCATCTTGTCTAACTTAGCCGAGCCAATTGACAGATCATTAACCTTTACTTGCAGTGATTTATTGTATTCAACCAAGTGGACATTAGATTGCTTGAGTGACTCAACTTCCTCTTTTAACTTAAGACTTTTACTATGCATGAGATTAATATCATTTTCTGAGGTGCACAGTAGATGTCTAAGATCTAGATTCTCCTTTCTAACCTTTTCATACTAAATACACATCTGCGTATACAAAACTTCAAATCTAGACTCAGATGACTGGTCATCTGCACTCTCCCTTTCTTTATGTGAATGACCGGTCTCGTAATCCTCTAAAGCGAGACAGAGTGCAGCCTTTTCCAGTTCCAACTCAGTACAGCGCTTTTTCAGCTCAATGCTATCAGCCTTGATCACACAAGTTTCATCAAATAAGGCATCATACCTTTCACACATCTTCTCATAAGTCTGATTCTCCTGGAAGAGCATCATAATCATGAAAAACAGGACAATACATCTCAGGTGGCTGGTCATCATCAGTCATGTGTTGTGAACCCGACTCGGATTCCTCACTCGCTGAGTTGTGATCAGAAATTCTAACAACAAAGGCAACCTCATCATCTTCATTCTATGAAGAAGAGTTAGAGTGAAGTGATTCCTCATCCTCACTATCACTCCAAGATGCTTTCAAGGCCTTATCCTTGCTTTTGTATGACTTTTTCCTATTGTTAGCACAATCAACAGAAATATGACCAGTCCCACCACAAGTGAAACACTTCACAGGACCCTTCTTGAACTTATTCTCTCTAGACCCTGAGTTCTTTTCAAATTTCTTTTCATTATTCATTTCACCTTGAGGTTTGAACTTTGACTCTCTAGGATAGCTTGTACTACCCTTGTGATCCTTTCTATCCCTTAAGATTCTTCTAAACCTTTTGACAAACAGTGCCATATCATCATCAACAGAGGATGACTGGTCAGACTTGGAACTTTTGGGTTCAGGATGATCGGTCATACTCTGTAGTGCAACACCTTTGTCCTTTTTATGCATACTCTCTTCCAATTTTAATTCCAGCTCATAAGTCTTTAATTTACCAACAAGTTTAGGAAGCTTTATGTTCGACATGTTTTGACATTCTTTGATTGCGGTCTTCTTAAGGGAAAACCTCCTAGGCAACACCCTTAAGATTTTTTGAACAACTGTAAGCTCTGAAATTGGTGACCCTAGACTCATCGCTGCATTAGTGACACTCTCAAGTCTGAGATAAAAATCCGAGAAGCTCTCGGAATCAGTCATCCGGAGTTCCTCGAACTCAGGACAGAACCATTTCAAGTTTTAAATCCCGGACCTGGTCATCACCCTCATGAATGACACGCAATCTATCCCAAGCTTCCCTAGCTGTTGTACAGTGCTGAATATGTGAATATTGTGCACTGGATACAGCAACAGCTATGGCGTTCCTAGCCATTTTGTTTGCATTAGACGCATTGACTTGGACCTGTGTCCAGTCATCTCTTGGAACATTCACTCTCTCACCGTCAATAATTCTAAACGGAGGACGCCATTCAACAGACAGATACTGGAAAGCAAACTCATCATAAGCATCAAGAAAAATCTCAAATTTATCACGCCAAGCAGCATAGTTTGTGCCATCGAAGTAGGGAGGTGAATTCACCGAACCGGCTACTCGATCTCTTTCCATGACTACACCCTTAACCAACCAGTCCCTAGACCTGCTTTACATATGTCTAAAGCCCTGCTCTGATGCCAATTGCAGGTTGGCAATGAGGGGGGTAATTTTTAATTAAGTCACGGCACGTACAATCAAATCACACAAAAGATCACTTTCAGGTGACCAGTCACCTAAAGTGATGAACCTGATACTTGTTACAATACTTGAATCACGTGACCAGTCACGTAGTTTCCAAACTCAAGTCTCTGACTAGTCACTCAGATTACAGATCGTGTATACTTGTGAATTTGTTCAACCACACTCAAATGCTATGCCAACTTAGGTCCCAAAACAGATTCAGTGAGGATGAAATCTGCGGGCTATCCACAACTACAACCTATTCAAATCCAGCGGTTCTAATGCATCAGTTTATAGGATGACCAATCACACCGATTTGTCCAGATTGGATGTTAAGTTAAGTTGGTGCATAATTAAATCTGATTTTATAATTAGCCAAGTGATTAACAAATCAAAGAGATGGACACAATGTTTTGGTACCCGGAAAAACCCCAAAAGGGTAAAAAACCGGGGGTCTATCAGAAGAGCCGGCCTTCCACTATGAAATGGCAAAAAGGTGCCCAATACAAGGTTTCGACAAGCTCAATATCTAATGTACCTAGTCTTAGATGCAGCAGTCCCTCGTGCGGCTCCTTCTTCAATCACTTCACCTCCAGTGGCACAGATGACTGGTCAATCACTTTCCAGAGAATACACACGTATGTCTGGTCAGCGGCACCAAATGTATAAGCTGTGATTATATGTGACTAGTCACCAGCAGAGTTACAGAGAGCTAAAGAGCTTCAGTAAAACCGCTGGACAACTGAGTGTTCTACTGCAGCAGTTACAAAACTGGGCAGAAAAACATGAAGTCAAAAGACTCCTAAATATCAACCTTGTCTCAAATTATGTGTGAACATGGGAGACAAGATTGAAGACCACTATTTCAACTTATAAACTAAAATGAG